>NW_010581190.1:114301-140793 GCF_000705375.1 Tinamus guttatus | reverse complement strand
TGAGGCCGCGGGCCCCAAACGAAGGGCCAGGAGCGAGGTTCATCGTAGCCACGTCTCGAGCGTCGAGCTCCTCGTGAACACGGGGGCGAGGAGACTGCTTGGACCGCCCAGGGGGCGGTGGCTCTTAGGTAACGAGCGGAGACACCTTCCCCGAGCTCAGGGAGGTCCCCGGGTTTGTGGCGCGGAGCAGGGAACTTGGCTCCCTGTTGTTGCGCCCTGGCGCCATGCTGTGCCTGGGAGCCCCAGGAGCAGGATGTTAAGCCGTGCAAAGCGCCCTTGAGTTTCTAGAGTGCTAGTCGCTTGGAAAAGAGATCCTCCAAAAGAAGGCTAGGAGATATCATTACGACTTTTAGTGAACTTTTTTAGAAAAAAAAAGAAAGGGACGGGGGGATTTCATGGTTTCATGTTATTTTAACAACTTTGGCAACTACCAGTAGCACTGCTAGCTGAAGTGCAGTTGCATGAGTGTGCCAGTTGCACTCCTGCAGGGTTTTCAGAAACTTGGAAAGATGTTTAAGTACCATGGGCATTATTTGGCCATTTCACTATTTTTGACACCTTCACATAAATACAGCAGTGTCTTTGTAGGTATTTGCAATATCCTCTTCTAACTAAGCTATGCAAAATAAAGATTAGTTCTAGCCATGTAATGACTTTTCAAATATGCTTACAGATAAAATTGGACATGCTTGTATTACTGTGCATACAGAGGGAAATGGCATCAAACTACAGCAAGGCATGACGCATTGCACTTAAGCACAGGTAAACAGATTTTTTTCATTATTTTTTTGAATTATCAGAGATGGGTGTTTTAAACAGAAGTATAAGGTTAAAATAGTATCTGTAGCTCTAAATCACTGCAGGGTTTTTATGGGCAGTGAATGGGGTTTTACCTGCCTCTGCTCCTTAAAATATGAGGAGCCATTAAAGCAAAGTTATTATTTGAAGTCTACGCACTCAGCTTAGTTCTTGGCAAGGGGATTGCCTATCTACTTGTATCTAATCTTGTAGTTATTTACAGTAAGATACAAAATAATCTTGGGACCATAATAGAGGTTTCCTTCTCTCCCAATTAAGTGCATAAACTACTGTGCTTTAGAGCTGTGCTTATTATTGGATTTACTTTACAGTCCAGTTAACACTGAAAATCTTGTGTGGTATAACCTCTTCATCAAATGGAGAGGAAAGCTTGTACACCCAGAATAGCTTTATAGATCCTGACATGTGGGTTTGAATGACTTAACACTGACCAATATTAGAAACTATTAATATAGCTTCAGCTATGCCCCACGAAATTTTTGGTAAAAAATAATAATGCAAAGTATATGGTTCTAGAGTTCTGTTCATCACTTGAACTTGCCACAGTACTGCAACAGGAGTGGAGCTAGCTTATCATGTGTAATATCCTTTATTCTATTTGCATTATATATACAAAATGTAAAAATTAGTAATGTAAATGTAAAATTACTACATCATTACATATTATTGCATGTACATGTTTACCTTTCAAAATGTGTCACTGTTTCAAAATATTAGTCTCCTGGCATTTGCTAATAGTGTTTTACTGCTGTCTACCACTTTTTAGTAAAGGAGCATGAACGTTACATTTGCAATAAAACTGAAAATTCATGATCAAAATTAAATTGCTGAAGATTTGTCAGATCAAAGAATATAAGCATTCTGTAAATCTTTGTACAAAGACATTGTAGAAATCTGGTTAATGGCTTAATGCTCCTGTATAAAACCTTAGTCTTAATAAGTTTGCAAAATATGACCAAAATTTCATTAGGAGTAAAATTAACCGGATCTTCCATTTTCTGGGCAAGTTTTTCTGCCACTATGCTGTACAGAAATTAGTAGTTGTTCCTGATGTACACAAAACCAACACTGCAGCTGTATTCTTTAAAGCTCTGATCCTTTAAAAATTATCTCCAAGTGTCTCTGGGCAGCTCTATTTTCTTCTCAGAAATGACACTTTTAAGTATATCATTCCAAGAAGTTGGAATTCATTCACCCCTCCCTGTAGAAAATGCTGAAGATAGCCCAAGGCAGTTCGTTGCTGTTTATACACAGGCTATTTTTGGCTCTCGTTCCAAGGTGCCTAGCACTCGTGCATTTAGGGAAGAGGCTGGGTGCCCAACGCAGGGTCTGGATATCATTCAGAGTCGTGATTGCTTAGAAATTACACATACCGGAGTTAACTGGTAGATTACAGGCTCCTTTATTCTTAACTGGAACTATTGAAATGAGGATTCTGTTCTTATTTGACACACTGAACTTACCGTAAAAAGACCTGTAATAAAATCCCTTCTATTAATTTCAAAATAGCAAAGCAAGAATCTCAAGGCATAAGAATGGTGTCAGTGTGCATTGTGGAGTAAGTTAATACTATTAGTGAATCTATTGAAACTGTGTTTAGGGGACAGTAATTGCCTATATGAAGATGCAAAGAAAGATACCGTACTAAACATAGAAATAAAATGTTTGATACCAACGCTCGATATGCCATGAAGGTGGGCTGGGCCCAATAGGGAATCATGGGTCAGTCACCAGTGCACCTTTGTCACATCGGTGGGCACTTATGTTGTTGCCAAAGAACAAACCTTAATGATAAATGTAGGGCAACATCTAGAATACTTTGAGCTGAGAAGTGAAAAAGAAGTGCCCACAGAAAGAATTTAAAGAATTTAAATAACAGAGGAGACATAACAGACTAGCAGAAGCTATGGAAATCTATAGTATCCCCTTGGAGCTACAGCTTCTTTTTATTCTAGAGAATTTCACTTCTACAATCAGCCTGCTGTCTGGCAGAAACAATCCTAACCACACATTGCTTGTATTTCTCCAAATTATGTGATAAAGTCTGTGGATTAAACCAGTAATCTTCATGTTTACTTCTTCCTTTCACTGAGTATCAAAGGAAACAATATACTTAAAAAGACATAGGTGTGCTTTCTCACAGAAAATTTCCCTTTCCTGAGGCAAAACTCTCCCAGGAGTCCTTGGTGGGGTGAAAGTCCTTCCTTAGCAAGGAGAGTAGGGGAAAGTTGACTGCGATTACTCATTACCGCATACAGGGCCAAAGAAATCAGAAGTGCATTCTAGGTTCTTTATAAGGCATACCTGTTTTCCAGGATTTGTGTGTGTCATTTCTGAGCAGGCTTAGTTCCTTTTGATAGGGTTACCTCATTCAATATGTTAAAAATCACTGATTAAGTTTATTCAGGTAGGGTAACATGATTAGAGAGATATGTAATTATTCCATTAAATTATGCACAAAATTGTATCACTTATTCTAATAAAACTAAATAAGCCTTTTATTTTCTTAGAAGATGTCAAGGTACATGTGAAAACTGTCTGCTTTAAGCTACTTTCAGTAGAGAAAGCCCATTCTCTTATTTATTGTCATAAAAATAATTTTGTCAAAAAATGTATTAAAGCAAAATGCCATAAAGGAGTTATTTTTTCCATAATTAAATCACAGCATTTCCTTTCCTTTTGGAGATAAGGACTTTGGTAGTAAGTAATTTTCGCATTTTAATATTCCAGGGTAATAATTTAAATGGTTTGAATTACAGTGCTAAGCAAAACAAAAAGGAATCGTTGAAATGATTAAGTTCTTTGAATTTCTGAGTCCCAAGTGCACAGAACTTTGTGCCACTTCCAGGCCTAACGTTACTTCTCCTGGAATTCAGATAGTAGCAGTCGACTGAAACATGAGTTCAGTTGCCAAATATAGATGAGTGGGTTAAGAATTACATAGTCACAGAGGACAGATGTAGCTCACAGGCTACAGTCTTCTCGATGCTTACTGAGGACCAAGCAATCTTTAGTGAATAGCTGGAGCAGCTTTAAGCTTTCTTAAGCAAAAAAAGGAAAACAGCAGCTTTATCTGCCATTTGATACTTCATGCTGGCCTGTTCGTTATAAGGTCTGTTTTATGTTTTCTGCTAAAATTATTTTTTGTATTTGGGGGAATAGTTGGGTAGGACTTCAAAATCCAGGGGGAAAGGAGTACCTTTGTGTTTCAAAAATCTTACAAGATACATTTCTTTCTTTGTATTACTTCTTTAAACAGGTTGGCTCTAGGTTGTTATGTTTAGGGCAATATTTTTTCTTTGCACAGCTTCCCCTAATTCAAGATGCTTATACTTCGTTGAAATGAATCCCTTGGTTTTCTGTTGTTTCCTGTATTTTGTTATTTATCTCTTGGGCGCCTTAATTTTATAACTTATTCCAATGTTTTTTTAAGATGATCGTAACCATAATCCAGTACATCTTGAGTTGATTGTGATATTATTAGAGTATTTATATTATTTTGTGATTTTTAAAATACATATTTTAATATGTTTACCTGTAATTTTTTTATATATTAAAAATTGGACCATACAAATAATTTAGATATAACAACACTGACGTAAAACTAAACACTAATTTGCATGCAGTAATGTATTTTATGTTTGTGCCTTTAAATGATATAGTATATGGCTTTGCACATTACCTAGTGAGTAATGATGATGAAACCTGTTATAAATATGCTGCAGTCTAAGGCAGAGAAGCCAGAAATAGCATTAGATATTTCTCATTATGTTCTTATATGCTACTTGATAGAGTTAGCAATATTTTACCTCTACTTTGCTGTGATTACAAGTTGCTCTAAAAGAATAGTTATTTCCTATACTACAATATACTTTCCATTCAGTTAGCTAAAGCTGGACATACAATCAATTTTTAGGCACCAGACTGAGAGAGTTAACCAGCACTAGAAATCACCAATAACCAGTGCATATGTAAACTCATTCACTTTATCTAAGTACCCAGTTGTAGATTGGTTTGCCTGAATTAAGACACTGGGCTTTTAAGATTACAACATACTTAGCCATTTTTTTTTTCCTATATCAAGCAACAAAACATCATAAAGCTCAGTATTAGGAAAAGTGTTCATTCATAATATTACCATTCATCATGAGAAAATGAATAAAATGAATATATGTCACCCTATCCTTCAGCCCACAACCTACTGAAACAGCAGAACAGCACAGGGTAGAAATCACAAAAGTTTATCTGAATATGGAATATATCACTTTAAGATGTGAGCAAGCTGGGAACTTACATGAATGAGATTCAAATAAAGATACCAGTTGAAGCATGGTTATTTATAACAGGATTGTCTAAATAATAAAAAATCATCTTTGTTTATTTGAGTACAGAGTTTTGAAAAATAACTAATAGTTTGGAGACAGAAAGTCCAGGTTTAACCCGTCATTCCCTGGCGTTCATCCAGTTTAGGCCCTAACAGCTGAGTCTCTAGACCAACTGTTTGCTTGGCTTCTCAGATTCATTCTCTAAAGCTGCTGTGTGGTAATCAGTTCTACTGTATATACTTTTTTAGATTTTATTGACAACAGATTGGCATGGTTGCTAGATTTGTTGCTCTGAAAACACGGATAAAAGGAAAAGAAGATGTAATCACAGCAAAGCCTAAACCTATCAATGTATTCTAAAAGCATTTTGGTTTCCTAATAACCTCTCTTTCTCTTATACTTGTCTGTGATGAGTTGTAGTCTGCTGGCAAGGCATGCAAAGATATGAAGAAATGCATATGCTAGGCCAAGAATTCAAATAATCTAACGGTCAGCTAATGGCCACATGCTGGGGAAGCCCCAGTGAAGTGACTCACGTTAATGGGAGCTAGCACAAACCAATGTCAAATACATCCGAGTGCATCTCATGAGTGTCAAGCCATCTGTCTGTCATGCAAGCAATACTTTAAAATATTAAGTGAAAAAGATACATATATATATATAAAATCTACCTGTACAGAATGAATCTCATAGAAGTTATAATAAGAAGAGATTTGTCAAGGATAATTGAAAACATTGATGTTCAACTTAGGGAAATGCTTTGCAACAGAAATTATTTTTAAAAACAGATTATCTAGTGGCTTTCCTTTGAACAAGAGAGATTTCTCTGATGTTTTGTTTCTTGCTGGTTTTACATCCTTATTTTAAAAATATGTGAGGAGAAACTGGAGTGTGCACGTATGGCACATAGTATCCTTATGAGGATGGTACAAAATATGCATAGCACGCTCATGTAATGCAGAATGATACATATATCGTGAATATTCCTTCAGTGTTGTTGTACAGTTAGAAGAAGTGGTAGTTTAGTATTCTATTCATCAGTGTTTGGAAGCCTGCTACTAAATCATACCTAGCAATAACAAAAAAGTTTGACCATGAATACATTGTCAGCACAAGAATAATTTGGGAATTTTAGTTTGAATGTACTTGGCACTTACGAATATGTTGATTCTCATAGTGATTTCAACTAGCACACTATTTTCCTCTTGGAATTTATAATTTAGTATTCAGCAATCTGGAAAGCAATAATAAAGAGAAAAAATATATATTTCCGAAATTGTTATAAGCCTACAATACAGAAAAAAGCAAGGTGTAATAGCAGCAATGTGATACATCACTCAGATCAGTAAAACAGAACTGAGCTTGTGCTAGTGTGCATACAGAGAAAGGATGTCTTTATATGTCTGCATGATGCATGAAAAAAGTTCTCATTTCCACCTAGATAACTTGCAGCTCTGGCCAGTTAGAAACAGAAACCAAGGTTCACGATAGGTTTTCCATACACCACTAGGCCTCTGCTCATCTCCCTGTTTTGTGTCCAATTCATAGGAACCAAGATATAAAAGGCCTTTTTTTATGGAAAAGTTTAAGGAATTGTATTTGTGTCTTCCAGCATGCAAGACAGAAGCTGTGGCCAGACATTGCCTCTTTCTTTAATGCTGAAGGAGGCTCACTGTGCAGAGAGAGGCACCAATGAGGGATACCCTGAAAATATATCAGAAGCTTCTTCCTCACATGACTTTTTCTATGATTCCCTATCTGACATACAGGATGGGGAGTTTTCAAATGAACTCTCTGCCTTCCTCACCCAGGAGGAGATATATAAGAGCCTTGACATAGCTTGGAAAGCCATTGCCAGTTCTGTGAAGGAAGATCAGAATGCAGCTCCAGAATTCACTCATTATTTCAACACCTCTCTTCCTAGCCCTTCAGAAAATGCTTCTTTCAGGGAGACCAAACTGCACAAGCAAGATGCTTTATGGAGGCCTCAAAGAAGCAGTCTGACTTCATCTGCTGCAGCTCACGTTCTCCCAGAGAATCGGAAAGAGCTGCCCACCTCGCCTCAAACGGCAACTGGTTTCGTTACTATTTCCAGGAAGCAAGCAAGCACCTCACCTTTGCTAACTGATAGTCCCAGATTTATTCGAAGCCTGAAAAATTCACAGAGATGTGGTCCAAGTGTGCCCAAGACAAGCCCAAAATCCAAATCAGCATCCCATGGAGAAGTTCCTTTCAGGAACAAGCTGTGTGACAAAGCTGCCACATTCATTGAGGAACTGTCATCTATATTTAGAGAAGCAGCAAAGGCAAGAGGTCGAAGTCCTGATGGAGACTCTTCTTCTCCAGATAGTGGATACCTGTCTCCTAAGAAGAAACAACCAACTATGATAAGTACCTCAGTGAACCAGGATTTTGGCACGCCACCTCAGGAGACTGAACCTGAGGCAAAATTACCTGGAGCTCATCTCAATGGAGAACAACGCTTTGCTGAAAAGAAAAGCATCACACAGCAAAGTGAAATGGTCCTCTGCCAACCTTTCGTGAACACGAACACAGACAAGAACCAGTCTTCAGCGCCTCGATTCATTCAGAAGCTCCGCAGCCAGGAAGTGGCTGAAGGAACCAAAGTATTGTTGGAGTGCAGAGTTACTGGCAACCCAGATCCTTATGTCAGGTAAGTGCATTCCTTTTAACAAACATCACAGACCCTGGATATCATCATCTTTGATTGCCAAAGATACCAAAGGAAAGATATCACAGTGGACCTGATGAGAGGTACAGTACAGAAGTAATCTGCTAGTTGGTCTTGTGAGAATTGCAGATCAAGCTGTTGTTAAATACACACGGAATTACAGGGTCTGGCCTCTTCAGTTCCCTACAGCATTCCATTGATTTCTGCTTGGGAGATAAAGTCCTCCTTGATTCAAGGGCCATGCTGCAGAAACAGAATTGGCTGTAACAGTCTTCTGTGTGACTGAGAGCTCAGTAATACAAGGGAAAGAATTTATGGTTTACCTTTGAAGAGCATGCATCAGGCGTAAAGGTATTTGGGTTTTGCTGTTAATTAATTAGAATATCTCTCCAAGCACAGACCAATGGGTTTTGGGGTCTATGCTATGAGATAATAACATTTTCTAAATCTAATCAGATTTAGATCTACTCTGCTTTACACAAATGCCCTCTTGTGCAGGGCATTTTGAGAAGACATGAAAAGGTTCCCATTTCAGAATTTCTGTTTTTATATTTTGTAGTTAAATTTATGTGTATATGGGTCTGATTACAAAACACTATTAAGTTTTGGTATTTTTTTGTTTGTTTGTTTTAGGTTCTTTCGTAACTAGTGTTTACAACAGTTATAACAACATTTGCAGTACCAACAAGGGTTGAATGACTCATAATAGTTTCCACTACCTTCTTTTATTTTTAAAATTAGTAGAAGTTAAGGTTAACTTGCGCTTCATGGGCATCATTTACCACTTTACAAATCTGAACCTTAGTGTTAGTATGTTTGCTTAAAATGCACAGAGATAGATAATACCTCTAGTTTCAGTAATTCCTCCAAACTTTCTTCTGTTTGAAGTCAGTTGAGTATATTTGATATCCCTGAGAGAAGTTTGTCTCCACAAATTGCTATTGGGACAATAAAAAATCTGTAGCTCCCTGTTAAGAACTTTTTGTAAAGGTTCTTCAGTTCTGAAGACCAAGTGCTTGTTCAAAAATTTTCAACAAATACTGATAGGAATGTTGCAGTGACTTTCCCGTAGCACATGTCCTGATTTACTATCTTCATATCTTTTTCTGTAAAATCTTTCAACATTCTGAAGGTACTTCTATTTTGTATGAAGTTGTCCTGATTGCTTCCTGATACAGTCATTTGTAGAAGCCTTGTTGCTATTTAAGCCTCAGAGTTCATGTCCATCACTAAACAGTGTCTTCATACATACTGTAACTGAACTCATCCTTCGAGAACAGCCTTTAAAAAGTGCATATACAGAGCTGCGAATTTGAAAAGATTAGATCTTTATCTGAATCTGCCATGAAAATACATGCCAGACAAGGAAAATATTGAGCAGCTGAAATTTTTAGAGGGTCAAAAGACTTGTGTGTTCAATTGTTTTTGTCTACAAAGTGGAAAAAGTTGCATCCCAATACCTTAATGTTGACACCAACCTTAGATTTCCCTCCACACTGAGGCCAAATGAGCTCTTAAACCAAGACAACCCTTGCATCTAATTTAGTGTAAACAATGGAATTTCATCATGAGCTTTGCAAACAGGTCAGGAAGCCTACCACTCCCCTCACTCCCCCCATAAATACAAAAAAAAAAGGGACGAGAGGGGGAGCATAATCACCGATGCCGGGGCTCCCATCAAGCTGTATTGTGGGAATCATCGAAGGAGCTGGGGCTTAAGGTTTAGGACCACAAGCCATTTTATTGAGCATCAGACCAAACATATATTCTCCGAGTATGTGAGCATACACTGTCCACGCGCTGTCCACGCGCTCCCTCCCCCTGCCTCTAGCCAATTCCTTGGCTCTATTGCCATCTGGGTCCAATGCTGCTAACGGACAACAGGTAACCAACCAGAGATCGCTGTGCCCGGCCTGCGTTTTAGGTTTCTCTATCTGCTAATCTGTTATTCCTGACTTTCACAGTTTCTCACTCCTAACTTTCACCGTTCCCACAGCTTCCCACAGTTTCTCACGGTTTCTCAGTTTCCCACATCTCCCCCTTTTTTGTTTTCTAGCACCAGGCATAGTTAAGGACCCAAAGCGCAGTAGCCAAGGAGTTGGCTTTGGCAACGCTGTAAAACCTCCCAACAGTTCAGCAAGTTCTTCTCCTTTTCTTCAACGGTGTTGACTAAATTCGCATTCTTCTTTATAACAGTTATTCTTTCCACTAAGGCACGTATCAATTTTATGAGACATGGCAAAAACATACAAGGGATTATGATTACAGTTAGCACTATACATCCCATTACAACTATTCGTTTGAGTCCGGTTCCCCAGGTGCACCAAGGGTACCCACACATTCTCTCGAGGTTGAAGTGGTGGTGCTGGCATTGCAGTGATCGCTTTCCTTGCAGCAAGTCCATAGAGGACTAGTCCTCCGATGATTGCTGGAACTCTTCCTTGGGATCTTCTCCTCTCTCCACAGCCATCGGTGTTGATAATGCCGGCTTTATCTAACGCGCTGGTACCCAACGGTTTTGTCCTGCAACATGAATAGAAGCATACCCTCGCCCCCAGCTTATTAGAGGTCTTCATTAATTTTACGTACGTACTAATAAGTACTTCAGAGCAATGCAAGCAATTAACAGTAACATTTTCGAAGTGAATAAATTTCTGCCCTGTGGCCTTGCTGTAGTCGTGCTTGCGTGGCTCCAGAGGTCGCTCGCACACAGCGTGGACACAGTTCTCACGGGTCGCAGATTTTTGCAGGCCCGAGCACCACAAGGGGACACTATAGAGCACTTTATGTACTGAATGCTTTTGCATAAACCACGGAACAAAAGCTAAGGCACATGCTTAGACACTCTTCAAGAGGCCGTGCAAGTGTGTAAGTCCAGGGCAAATATTTGAATCAAGTTTAGGGCAAACTCCAAAGTCCAATCCGTAAATCTTGGGGGAAAGAACGCATACTGACAGCTATTTAAAAAAAAAAGGATTCTATAATTATATTGCAATGTTTACATTGACTAGGAATTTCTAAGCGATTTCTGTTGTATATTATCACATTTGCAAGTCACTTCCCTGCTCTCCAGAGCTGAAGAAGAGTTTTAGGATACATCCTGTAAGCAGTTAATATACTGCAGTGAAAAAGAGACGAGGTGATGAGTTGCAAAAAGTATGAAGCATAATTCCTGTTTGTGCCACTGTCAGGATCAGTTCCATACATTTGGGGGTTATATGAGTTAAAAAAAAATAAAGTGAGCCTAGTTATGCATTTAGGGAAAAGAAAAAGAGAATCCAGTTTTCTGAAATGGTGTACTTAAGCAGGTGTTTGAATTTCTGAATTGCAGTATTTTGTTTTTGTAAACAAATCTTTTTAGCATAATCCTATAAATTGAAAAGCTGTTCTGATTCTTCCGAGAAAAGCTCATTTCAGTAGCCACTGCAAGAATATTTTTGGAATACTCTTTCTGTAATAAGTGTGATAAAGGCTGAGAACAATCAGGATTTTCATTTTGTGTCTCATCTGGGAAAACAATAAGCAGAAACTGTAGTTCTTAAAGCGATGAGATAGTTTAATGGTGACCGTAACAGTTTAATTATGGCAAGAAAATCACTAAGATATCTTGCCTACCACTAAGGAGTTGTTCAACCTAGCATTTTTTATTACGTGTATTATTTTGTGTCTCATCTGGGAAAACAATAAGCAGAAACTGTAGTTCTTAAAGCGATGAGATAGTTTAATGGTGACCGTAATAGTTTAATTATGGCAAGAAAATCACTAAGATATCTTGCCTACCACTAAGGAGTTGTTCAACCTAGCATTTTTTATTCCGTGTATCACAGCTTATACAAAATCCAAATAATCTTTATATCTGTCTTACTTCACTTTTCATATTTTGTGGACTAATCCTTGCAAATTCCTTGACCTGTTTTAGATCTGAGCTAGAATTCTCCCCTAACCTTCTTCTTTTAAGACTAAATATAGCAAGGTTGCAGAGTGAGCAACAAAATCTTTGAGTGCAGTGTGAGAACATAGTTTACCTTTGAAGATTATGTTATCTGGAAAGTCTCTTAATTTTTTTAGTTTTTTAGGTGTTCATAGGTCTACAGAAAGCAAGAAGTGTCTGTTGTCATTAAGTAGTAGGATTTGAGTGGCAAAACTTGATGCAAGTAATGCTCTACAAGGGCTGAGCAAATAAATTCAGAAGTTACACCTTAAATTTCATTTGAAGTTAACACTCAGGTAGGATGTTAAGCTGGATTCTTAGAGCTGAATACCACAAGAAAATAACCAGAACAATGTATACAACAAAATAACCCAAAACAATATACACATTTTAAGAAGCACTGTATTTCCTCAAAATTTTAAGTTTAAATTACTAGTTTTACTAGTAGAAAATTATTTATCAAATCACCGAGATTTGGACACTGATCACAATTTTTTTAGCATTGCTGAGCAACCTAGACTCCTAGCTCAGACCTAGGACATAGATCAGAGAGATCCAAGACTATTGAGTAACCTGAGGAGATCTAGGATACTTTTCAAGTTCTATAGAGTATAAAATATAAATTGACAAAAAGACTATGACTGTGGCATTGTGCATATGCCATAGCACGAACTCTTTCAGAGAACTCACTCACTCCCAAGAGCTCTCTACCCAAGTTTTACTCTAAAAGCTATCTGAAATACTGACCTAGAAACTTTCCCTGCCTGTAACCAGGAATTATAATTAGAGGATACAAAAACAGATACAACACACAACACTTAAAAGTTGTAGGAATTAAGGTTTTATTATGAACTTACAAAGGCTACCCCTTTTTTAGAGCTCTTAAGAAGCTTTGAAGTCTAAAGCACAGTCAGCTCTGCATTCATCATCCTTGTAATAGTAAAGGGCCTGGTCACTGAGTACTCTCTAACCACGCACAGCTGCACAGACCATTGGACCTCAAATTAAGTAATGCTTAACTCCATACAGCTGGGTGCACATGCAAGAGTGCAGGACAGTAGCGGTTCAACTGTGCAGACAGCAGTTGGGAGGTTTTTAAGACTTGGGAATGCATCGGATTCATAGATGTAATTCTTAGTAGTCTTCAGGTAAGGAAACTGGCTTAGGGTTGACCTTTTTTATTGTTTCTTAAGGGCTCTGGTTCTGAGGGTTTTGTAGAGGGAAGAAAAGTAGGTGAAGGTGTTTTGCCAGTTTTCTAATGGTAAACCTTTAATACTTCTTATTTTTAGTTACGAGTAGCTGTGTACATATGTAAAGCCTTTAAGTGTTTGACACTACGTACCATTAGTTCCCAAGAAGCCTCTTTTCTGAGTCTTGTCATATGTTTTTCAAGCTTTTCTGTCTCGTGGTCATCCTCAGAATTATTACTTTTCCTTTTATGTAATCTAGCTAATCTGGTTCCTGTTTTTCAAACACTTTCAGATGTCTGTTGACTTAAATATAGAGTTAAGCTATTTAAGATGGAAACTTTAGTAAAGGCTTTTCGTGAGGAAGTTGTTTAAAGTATTCATTAGTTCTCTTTTTACTTGCTAACCCCAAATTGTTGAAAGGTCCAAGAACAAAGTCTTTGAGAAATGAAATGTCTAATGTGTCTTACAACAAAATTAACTAGATGTAAGTATTGTAGCTACAGTGATTGCAGAAATTCTTCATAAAATACTAAATGGGACAGTATGTGCTGTATGTGGTAGGGCTTTTGTGACTGGAAAATCATTAACAGCCACAAGTATTATTTCTTACACTCTAAGAATCACATGTTTTACAGAGTCTTATTGTGATTCTCACAAATTATTTCCTATGCATATACACATTTCAAAGTTAACAAAGCTCTTTCTCTGTGTTTTTTTGAGAAAGGATAGAAGTAGTAACAATTTAGTAGCTGAAACAAATGCTACTTTATTCCTGAGGCACCACTGACTGTGCAAATGCTTATTTCTAAATTCTTCAAGTTACTGTTGCTAAGGAGAATAAATGTATTTTAAATCTGTCAAATTATTGCCAATAGTGTAATTGTTGCAAAGAACTGTGTGTGTGTGTGTTTGTTTGTTTGTTTGTTTTCTTTAAGCACTTCATATGCTTCTTAACAGCCCTAGAAATCTTACAACTTCCTCAGAGACCTGTTTTAGTGAGTCTCTTAGTTAGATATTGATAATTTCAGGATGAAGTGTCATTTTTCATTTTAACTCCAATAAATGCATGTCCAGCATGCACATAAATGCACAAATGTTTTAACAACATTTAAGCACAGTAATGATGTCTCGTTTGGTGTTCTCTATTAGCATATTGAATTTTCTGTTTATCGTATGTTTTGGAGGTGATTTTATTAACAAAGGCCATATTACGTAATAAGAATGGATATAAAACAATTATTTACTAGTTGCTAGTGAATAACTTATAATTGTTCACAGTGTTGTAATTGCTTATAAATGATTTTCACAAATAATAGTGTTCCAATAAAAACAACTCTCCACAACATTTTGCGTATATGTCTGATTGAGATAATGGATTTAGGTGTTAAACTCGCAACTGTGTATCTTATTTTCTATATTCTCCATATAAACAGACTGGTTTTCTCTATATTAATTCTTTTGCCCAAAAGCAAACATGTTTTAATAATATGCTGATCTATAATGGTCTTCTAGCAAACATTCCAGACCAGGATGCTAACCTGCCTTCTGCAAAAGTTGTGTCATGAGAATTTGTTAAGAAGGGAGAAAGGCTGTTGTATTTCAGGAGATCTTTGGGTCAAAAACATAGAAAGACATTCAGACGTGAGGAGAGAAAAACCGTGGGCTCAGAACGATCCAGTGTGAATCAACCTGAAAAAAACAGTTTATTGAAACAAAGCCGTCCCTTATATACCAGTTCCTTTCCTGCGTGCACGCGCTCCCATCTCATCTGATTGGTTGTTGTCAGGCTCCGTCGATCCTCCCTTAGGTCGCAGGTTCCGAGTAACCTTTTGTTCTGCGCCATGTGCTTACTCCAACATCTCCTATGGCTGGTTCATCAGGCGGCCATTTTCCTCCAAGAATGACTCCACACAGACGTATAAAAAAATAATATTTGCAGCATAAAAGATGATGTGAAAGGATAAACAACACGTGGTACTATTGCTGAGTGTAAATAGAAAAACATTGTCTCTTCTTTACCATTTAGCCATTTTCAGTCTAGATCTTGTCAATCTTTTATTTCTTCTTCCCTATCCCTGTTTTCCCTTCTTCAATCCTTGTTTTACTGGACTTTATTGTCTCATTTTGTGCTTTGCGCTTTGTTTGCTGTCTCTCCTTTGAGATAAGGCCTACATCTCTCCAGGTATCCTTGGCGTGTCAGCCTCACAAGCACAGATGGAATGTCGTGTAGAGAGTCACCTCGGTGACTTGTCAGACTCTTCCGGTGGCTGTCATAGAACTGTGCTCTGGACAAATGGATTTTATTGATGCAGTGATGGATTATTTGCTTGCACAAATTGTTAAGCTATTTCAATGGCTGCCTGTAGTAATTTGTGACCTGTAGGATTTAGAATGCTCATAGAATCGTAGAATGCTTCAGGTTGGCAGGGACCTCTAGAGATCATCTAGTCCAACCCCCCCTGCACACGCAGGGTCACCTAGAGCATTCCTCTAGTTCTGTCGGTGGCCACCACTGAAAAGAGGCCAGGCCCCTCCTCCTCACTGCCTCCCTTGAGGTACTTCTAGACACTGATTAGATTCCCCTCTCAGCCTTCTCTTCTCCAGGCTGAACAGGCCCAGCTCCCTCAGTCTCTCCTCATAGGGCAGATGTTCCAGGCCCCTGATCATCCTTGTAGCCCTGCGCTGGACTCTCTCCAGCAGCTCCACATCCCTCTTGTACTGTGGGGCCCAGAACTGGACACAATACTCCAGATGTGGCCTCACCAGGGCTGAGTAGAGGGGCAGGATCCCCTCCCTCGACCTGCTGGACACGCTCTTCTTAATGCACCCCAGGATCCCATTGGCCTTCTTGGCCACGAGGGCACACTGCTGCCTCATGGTCACCTTGTCGTCCACCATGACACCCAGGTCCCTCTCTGCAGAACTGCTCTCCAGAAGGTCGGTCCCCAGCCTGTCCTGGTGTCTGGGGTTATTCCTCCCCAGGTGCAGGACCTTGCACTTAGCCTTGTTGAATTTCATGAGGTTTTTCACCTTTTTCCTTTCATTTAGGTAAATAACATGCACCTATCAAATGCCTTTTGTTTTTTTCCTGTCTGCCTTAAAGTGTGCAGGCCTCTCTGGGAAATGTTGGTAGTGCCTCTGTTTTCTTGCTTCATAAGTAATACGGCTTTTCTTCTTAGAACCATTGAGATGTTGAAAAGAGTAATCATGATTATTTATCATTCTACTTAAGAATAGCGTTTAGGTGCCTGTTGTAGTGGTTGACAATCGCATATCCTATGTGGTCTGGCTTTTTTTGGGAGAGTCTTATTTTGTTCTCTAACAGAAATAACCAGGTTTGGTAATGATATAGTATTGAAGATGGGCATTTGGAGAGTCCGGCTTTTTCCTAGGTGGAAAAATCCTTATAAGGTTTGGATGCTGATAAGACAATAATTTATGCAAGTTACATAAAATAAGATTGCTGCTTCAAGCCACATTTATGTTGAGAACTCCATCATGATGCAAATATTCAAAGATGTAAAATCAAGAATGGTCGAGTTATTTTAAAAGCTTCACAGGGGAGCTATAGGGCCAGGACAGTGCATTATTCTTATGTTTTGCGTATTTCTTGTCTCTGTTTAATAGTTTTGACTACATGATGTCTGCGTATTCTGCATGCCATCTTTTTTTTTTCTTTTTTTAATATAGGCTTTGTGCATGAACAAGCTCTTTTTCCTCAGGACAGTCAGTTCATCTTTCATGAACACTAAACGATCTTTTTTTGTTATTTCAAAAAAGAAAAAGGAGAAGCCTCAAAATTGCATACAGTCTTTTTTTTTTCCATACAGAAATATCATAGGGAAAATAAAGCCAGTTAGGTGTACGAAGATGTATGATGTTATGAGAAGCAATTGTAAAAACAATGGGACAGTTGTTGAAGCTAGAACTGTTCTCTCGAGTTGGATTTAGAAAGAAATTCCAGCTCAGTTAGTTTATTGTTCACTGTCTGTTCACGAATACCAATGTCTGTGTCTTGGTGTATTTCTAATTATGTTACTGAAACTTTAAAGGAATCTCAGTTCACTACTTTTTTTTCTGCTGTTCTGCTTTGTCTGCCTCTCCATAAAAGAATGCAGATCTAAAATTCCTTACTAGCACTCCACAAATAAATAACATATTAACTGCTATTTATAAAAAGATTCAAAGATTAGAAGAGCATGTTATCAAAGTACTGATACTATGCTTAAAGGCAAATATGAAAAGCTTAAAAGTAAATTACTAAAATTTACTCTTCTAAAATGAGAAAAACAGTGCTGTTATCTACATAATCAATAAATATATAAAAGAACTTTTGTATTTTATTTACATAGGAATTGAATGGGTCTTGGATCAACTCTGAAACAAGGTACCACATGTCTTCAGAAAACCCTTTCGCTGTGCTAGTTTTGCCTATCTTAAATGTTTTTAGTTAAAAAGTAAGCTTAATTGAAGTAGGTTTTAAAATGCAGGTTTTCAACAAAAGCTCTACTGAAATAGGGCCAGAGGCAATATTCCAAGAGGCTGCTTTTACTTCATGTTTCAGGATTTATTTATATAAATGTCACATGTGTCTGGGCCATTCCAACATTGTGTAGAATGTCAACAGCCAAGAAGTTTGACAATGAGGAAATACATTAGCACTGTGGTTGTCACCAGACAACCAGATGGAAAACCGTGATCTGTGAAAATTAAAGCTAAATCCTGAGGCTGACTAGAACAGAGGAGGGAGTGAACCCGCGCACTTTAGAAATGGCCAGTTTTACTGGGAGGAGAAGTGTGGTACTGAGACTCTTTCGTAAAGAGAGGTTTTTGGAATTAGTATTTTTGGCATCATTACCTGTCGATGTTCAACAGGTATGCAATGCTATTCCAAGTCCTCTTTAAATCATTACACTTCTTATTCTTTGACATGTTTGCTCATTTGCCTAAAGGCAATACCACATCTTGGATTGTTTAAGTTTCTTAAGGGTAATTACAGCAATTTAATAACCTTATTTAAACAGCACATATTTTTGTAAGATACAATACATTGCTTTATAAATATAAATGAGGTAAATACAATTATCATTTTGAAATTTGATGCTTTAGAAAAATGTTTCTTAATGCAAAACTGTTTGCCATGTCTGAAATGTGCTCTGTAAGTGCCTTCTTGATAACTAAAATCTTAACTTCAGAGATCTAGACCACGAAATTGAACAAATGGGATTTTTCTGCAAACATGCGTAGTTGACGACTCAAAATATTAGACTTCAGTTCAAGAAATTAGGGCTGACAGGACCTGGGGAACACTTAGAGAAGGATAGAAAATGGCTTATAATTAACAAAATGCAGAAGAAACACTAAACAGCAGTGAAAAATATGCTTATTTTTCTAGTTCTAGAACTCGTGTGGAATGTATATTTTTCTTACAAATTTTGCAGTTTGATAGGGCTCTGGTAGATAGTTTCTGAATATGGGTAGTTTACTAAGATGGAGGTTTACCTGTTAGACCCACACAAAAGTAAAGAAGAAAAAGAAATTCCTTTGTCCACCTCCTCTCTGCTACATATAAGAGAGTAAGTATGTCTTATGGCATGAGTGCATTGAGCACAGAGAAAAACATAAAGTGACGTAGAGTGAGCAGGAAAATTGAGGAATTAGCAGCACTTTGTTTTTATACCTGATACGATTGTATTCATTGTACTACCTTTCTGAGGTGACTGATGTATGAACAGCAGCAAATAAGCACGTGACAACACAAAATGCCTTCTGACTAAATGAAATGGTGGTGCCTCAGGTAGTCAGAAATTCTAGAGTAAACAAAGTGGAAAGAAAATGTAACCTTGTGCTTCTCTAGTTGTTGTTGTTTCTTTTTTTTTTTTTTTTTTAGCAGTGATAATTTAGAATGATGCAACTTGTGAAATAAAAGCAGGGCTCTGCCCAATCAAAATTTTGCTACTCCATAACAAAAACTCCTGTTTGAACTGGGGATAAGGACTTATATCATTGAAAAGCAACAATAAGCATTCATCTCTGCAGAACTACCTTATGAAAATATTTTCACATGAGACAAAAATGGATGTTACTTTTGATGTATGTTGGCATAATAGTTTCTTAAGTATCAAGTAGTCAAATGGTCAGGAAGGAATCGCATAAATCAAATGTCTTCTACATCTATCTAAGAAAGGAATGAGCAAGGATAATTTTAAGGCATTCATAAAGATTATTATGGGTGTACATGTAAATATTTCATAAATAAAGTGTGAGCTCATACTTTTTAGAGTTTTAATGCAAATACATTTTCATAGAAACTTTTTAGAAACTTACATGCAGAAACTGGTAAGGAGAGTCTCAAATGTCTCATCTGAGGCAATTCACAAAATAGGACCTGGTGGTAAGAATAGTGAAGAATTTTAAAACAACTGAAATAGCAGGGAATTTGCTGATGAGCTGGAAACTTGAATAGGTAACCTTACAACATGTTTCTGTAAATCAGAAAATGAGCAGAATTCTTAGACATACACCTAGGTAATCTGTGTGCAGAACAGATGCTTTTTTTATGAAATCAGCAGGTGGAATAATACAACTAGATATTGTAAATATAGAAAGTATATATATATATACAAAGATATTTTTAAGCTGCAGAAAGGGTTCATGAATAGGAGTATCTTATCTGAGATACTGAAGTATTTCAAGGTGCTTGCTGTGGACACCAACAAGCTTATTTTTGCTAAATAATCCTACAGTTAGTGTGGTACTACTCTGCAAATGGGTGCAAAACTCAAGATCAGGGGTATTTTCAATAGGAATAGGTCAGACTTCCTGTGGGAAAGGGTAATATCTCAAAACACTTCTGGCTTGGAGGTAATTAACAGGTACAATCACCCATTTAAAAAAAAACAAAGCAACAAAATGAAAGTTTTGTTTTCAACTAACTGCAGGTCAAAGCAAGTAGAGGACTAAAATTTTTGTGCAGCAAATCCATTATGAAGACATGTTTCTATTAGTCTAACTCAAACATGCAGCTTCAAATAAAAATGATTTTATAGTTCCATCTTACTTAATGATGTATATTTGCAATGTATGTATGCATTAATGTCATAAAAATAATTAATACTTTGCACTTAGGCAGTGCCTTTCATCTGAGTATTTCAGTTCTTTTTGAATAGCTTGAATACATGAGCAGCTTTAGTTTATCTCCTCTTATTTCATAAGGGTGTGTTTGTTAGATGGCCAAGGGAAGAGGATTAGAGCAGTACAATCCATTTCTCTCTTGTTTAGGGTGCAACTGACGGGTACACATAGCTAATGTGGGGTGATGGGTTTTTTTGTTGTTGTTTTTCTTTTTTTAATGTCACAGAAAATGACACATGGCCCAAATCATTGCTTTTGGGAGGTATTTGCCCTGTGAATGGCTGAGGCATTAACTGAAGTAAAACTGATCAGAGGGCTTGCTACTCCTATAAACTAGTCTTAACAAGCATAAGTTGAAAAGGAGCTTTTTAATACTGCTTAGTGCTTGGCCAGGATTTGGCATCCTGGCATTTTGCTGGTGTGCTACCTTTTTTCCCAATGACATCATACTTTGTCCTTTGTACTAACAATGTACTGATAATTAGGGGCTAGGTACCAGAAGCTGTCACAACGTGTTCTCCTTGGTTTATGCTTTCACGATAGCACAGGCTCAGTGCAGTGAATGGTATTCTGTCAGACACCTGCAAAATTGATAAAAGTACTTGTTCTCTCTTTTGTATGTAGGCACATGTTCCTAGTGATTGTCAAGTTAAAGAGCAATTGCAAAAGTTAGCAAATGTATTGCAAAAATATGTCCTAGCATCATCAGTCAGAAAAATGCCCTCAGTGTGTAAGGTTTAATTGCTTAATCAGATGTTATGTATAGAAGTAAAAAGAGTGGGTTTGTTTTATTTCTTTTTATTTCTTTAAGGTAGAATAGTTTTCAATGGCTAGTTTCTGCAATTAGATATTCTAAATGCCTTATGTTGGACAGGTAAGGCCATGATCAGTCTACCATGAGATCTTCTTTGCAATAGCACTCTCGGGGCTCAGAAATCAAGTAAAAGCTTGGATCTTATAGTGGGATCTTATCCAAAAACTTGGGTAATTAAAATGTTACTGGTGGGGAGGGGTGGATCTTTCTTTTTAAAATAAGTGCTTCTAGAAGTGAGGTTTTTAAGGTTTTCTCATCATTGTCTAATACTGCTTCTTAAGCACACAGTAACACATTTTTGGTAGAAGTTAGCTCAGAAATCAAATATCAGAACTTGTATAAATAGCTGATGGTGGGATTATCTAGGGAATGAGTGGAAATTTAGGTAACAAGTGAATTGACATGCTTGTCTTCAACTTCAGTATTTTTCTAGGAAAAATGCTTATTGCAATATACAAGTTTTGAATCGTAAAAGTTGGTTCTTATAAATTTTAATTTGTTGGATGAGTGAATGCCTTTTGTGGTTCAACATAAGCTGATTTAGAAAAAAAAAGGTGTAATGGCTTTAAACTCTTATTCTAGGATCTGATATACCATTTAATATAAAATACATGAAACTCATCAATGTTTTTCTGATTTGCTTGCCTCTTCTTGGAAACATATTCTTCTTCTAATATTGTATATAAATACCTCCTTAGCAGCTTAATTCTGTTCCTGTTATTTTCTGAACCATGTAGATAATTAATAAATTCAATATTAGGTGTAAAAGTGGCTTTTTAATTTTTCTTTACACTAAATATATAAACTCAGTTTCTCCCTTTAAATACCTTTGTAGGCAAAATACATTGTTAGTTCTAGTTAGAACCCTTCACTCGGAATTTTCTTTTTAAACCATAAAGACTCACATTAAGATAAATGACCTAGCTATTTATTTGTTTTAGGTGCCTGTTTAAAAAGGTTTTTGTTTGCGCTGCCTGTAAACTCTACAGTGACTGATTGATAGGTGTTTCAAAGGGATAAACAGAAGATACGAGTATATCAGTATTAAAAAAAAAAAAAAAAAGAGGGGGGCGGAATTGCTATGCAGAATCAAAGACATTATTAAAAAGTGGGGAAAATATCCCTTCCCACTCCCTCCACTTCCCCAGGGCTTTCCTTAATTATGAGTAACTAAGCCACTATGATTTTAATTCAAACTAACGTTTGAATTCAAACTGCTCTATGGAGTATCCTCAGAACATGAATTCCGTGGTGATCAGTGAATGGGATTTTTATTCCCAAATTCTTGGAGCTGTTTTGTATGCTAATCTGAGACTTGTACTTTCAATATTATGTATAATATAACATAGTTGATAATTGGTGTCTTAATCCAAACTGATTAAAAAAATGAGTAGAGGCTATTAGATGACTCTCTCAATTTCTCTTTCTGCACTTTAACAGCCTTCTTAATTAAATAGAGATTTATGTGTATTAAACTGTAATTATACTTAACTGATCATCAGAGAACAAAATATGGAAAGGAAGAAAAAAACATGGATGGGAAAATAGTTCTCCTTATCTCTGTATTGGGTAGTTTCTCCAACAATGCTTGAGAATATATGTGTGTTATAGTCTTTATTATCAACAGCAATATTTACTGGTCCTAAAGGCTTCGATATTGTCTTTTGGACTGTAGAGTTGGACAATTCTCAATATATCATGTGCTTGAGATGTTGGTACTCAGTATCTCTTGTGGAGTGAGGAATAAGAGAAAATACCTGCAGCCTTATGGAGGTAAATGTTACTGTGTGCTTTTTGCCTTTTCCAAATCAGGATTGCCGCAGGTGTTGGCTTTTAAGCTTAATTAGAGAGAGTTGGGACAGAGGGGGAGCTGATTCTATCTGAGCTTCCTCAGACTTGCCCTGTAGCCAGAAGGAATCCATAAAAGCCTGTCCTCTGTAGCTGTAAGAGGTAATTCTGGAGTATTTTACTTGTAAAGGAAGTAGGTGGGGATGGTGATTTGCAGTTAACAGGGAAGCTATTAGGGATGCCAAAGCATGCCATTCTAGAACATGCTGCTGACAGCAAACTTGGAACCCAGTAGTTCAGAGTCCTAACATGAAAATGGAGAGAGGTTCTAGAAGATTTTTTAGCCTAAGATTAAACTAAAGCCTTTTTTTTTTTCCAACAAATAGAAATCCCCAAACCGAAACAAAATGAAATTAGTATCATATGCAGAATAGAGGAAACACCTGTAATCCAGCTACTGTAATCCAGCAAAGTAGCAACTTGAAGATGGAGTGTGTGTGAATTTTCATAATATGGTCTTGCAGAACTCAGAACTGGACTAGAACTCCTGGCAAATTCCTATGTAAAGTGATTCAACAACTGGCGTTTGTGAAGGACTTTCCTTAGCTTAATAGCTATAGCAGGCCCCCTGTATTACGTTCCTCCACAGCTTCTGTCCTCAAAAGGACTATTCTTTAGGCGTATGACATGCAAATAACACTTAAATGCTTTAGATTTAGAAGAAAAATGTGATATTAAAACTTCTCTGGCTGGCTGGTTGGGGATAGGTACCCTTTAACGTATCACTGTGGTTTAAGGAAATTCTCACTCTGCCTTCTGTCCTCTTGAAAGATGGCTCCAGTGTTACCAGCCTTCAGCACAATACTTTGCATTTTAAACAGATTTGTATTATTTTTTCCTCCCATTAACCATATAGTCTATTTTGCAGATTTTAGCATAGTGTGATATGAAGTGGCTGTTCTCAGCATGCAGCCACTGTTTAGGTGTTGGTATTTTGCTTGATATTATGTATGTAAAGGCTATTATGTTATGCAGCGTATAGAAACAGCAGTAAAAAATTGGCCTAACGTACCAATGACAACTGAGTCAGTGTGTCTTGAGTGTGTTCCCATCCGGTGCTTGCTCATTGTGCTAGTGCTCTACTGATCCTGCCTTCTGCCTTCACGTCCTAGGGCTGTGTTGGTCCCAAGGGTGACTCTTTGTTTGCTGCACAGTCATTTTTTGACATTCTTCTTTCTCTGCTTCTTGCTTCCTCAGAGAATAACGTGGATGCTTGTGAGTCAAATGCTACTTTCTAAATATTGATCAGGTGCTAAGCATTGACGTGAAAGGAGACATTGCTGTTTCAACATGCGTCTCTAGATTGAATTTATGTAACTCTGTCCATGACTTTTCTGCTTCCAGTTAGAGCATTGTAACGTATTACATCAAAGATTAAACTTCAGACGCTTGGGAAGATGAGCTGGTGCGTAGTAAAATAATCTCTCAGGGAAAAAGAATTCGTTTGGATTTTTGTTGTTTGTTTAATTCAGAATCTAGGGTGATTCTGTGGGTTTTATGGTGCCATTAGAAAAGTTGACTTTAGCAAACAGAGTCCTGCAGTGGCTTGGGACTTTGCTGTTTATGTTATGCCTTCTATCTGGTTTTGTTAAACAAATGTGTGATTAGGAAAACTAAATGTGCGCTATATTATTTTTTTTCCTTTGCTTTTTCCCTCTCCCTACCTTTTGCTTAACTTTTTAGAAGGCCTAATTTGATATTTCAGGTACTCTTTGGAATAGTGTCCATTCTTCACCCGTTCCGTGGAAAAAGGGATGTGAGAGTTAGTAAGACTGCACAGTGAGGGCGACTTGAACTGGGATGTTATCCCCTGGAAGTAAGTTGTTTATATTTTGAAGTAAAGAGAACACTGTCTAGCAGTGGATTCATGTTTAAGTGATAAAATGAGTATCCAAAATCACAAGTGATTGCACACTAAAAAAAAAGGAAAATAATCTAAAAAGTATAGTTGCAGGAAAAATTTCTTTGTATTCTTTTTTTTTCCTCCCTCATCTTGAACATCTTGGAGGAATTTCACTCTTCTTATCCAAAACATTAATTTTATTCCTAGTCAAAGTTCTGCAGAAATAAGAGGAAATAATTTATATTTTGTAAAAACAAAGTTCAGTTCCATTTTTCAGCAAGGTAATTCATGGTAAGCCTTGTAGTCCACAGTATAATTCTTCAATAGACTTCAATGAAATCTGTTCTCAAACTGAAACATGTTGTTTGGCAAATCTCTTCTTGGCGCTGGCTGGTGCAGGGCTTTGCCAATAACCCTCATTCTGCACCAGCAGAAACTATCAGTTACAAAAAAATTTTTTTTTCCATTTTCTTTAAAAAAGGTATGATTTAAAAACTCGGGAAGAGGTCATTACAACCTGCGGTCTGACTTAGTGTTGTAACAGAATTTCTATATAAAAAATAAGCATGGGGCAAAACAAACTAAGTGTCTTTGTTTAGGTATGCATGAGGTCTTCCCATAAGCTCAAATTCAGTTTAAACCCAGTTTTCTTTCTGTTCTCTTAAGAATATTTTTGCAGCCAGCAACAGCTTTTGGGCAACAAGCCAATAGTAAAAATAATTTTTTTTGGAAATAGCCTGGTTGCCTTAAGAACTGCAGAAATATTTCTGAGGTACTTAAATGAAAATGCTGTTTCTAACGCAGCACAATTAGAAGTGAAATATTCCGTTTTTATAGCTACTGGTAGCCAGGAGCACTGAAGCTGTACCCTGACAGTTTATCTGGGTTTTCCTATGAAATGTACTGCAGTAGCTTCCTTAGATAACGAGCATCTATGGTGAAATAAGCAGCTTCTGATGCTTAAGAAAGTCTCTTTGATGCTTCCAGTAAAGCTTCTTGGAATGCAAGTGTCAGTGGGAGACAGGAGGACCCGCTGACCCCTGTGCATGAATCCTCCCATAGGCATCTAAAACATTCTGTGAATTGACACTGCAAGAAAACTACAGTACATGCAGACATACTATTTATGGGTGAAACAAAAGATTTGAAGCGTGAACTACTGCACTGGGAATGCTGGAGAGGCCCTAGGCACTGCCCGTATTGGACTGGTTCAAGCTTCAAATGAGAGTAACCAGAATCAATGCAGATCTGCTTTTGATGTCGTTTTAAGGACTGCAGTGTTGTAGACAGAGTCTTATATTTATCTCCTCATCTAAAGTGAAATAACTGAGGTGCAGAGCTTCCCAGGAACAGGTTTAGAGGCAATCTTACAGTCTGACTGCCTTTTCTGCCAAC
Organism: Tinamus guttatus; assembly: GCF_000705375.1. The sequence continues at coordinate 114,802 of NW_010581190.1, read as the reverse complement.
CACATACTTAAATATTATCTTTCAGTAGAAGTATTTCTTATTTCTACTATTTAAGCAATAGGCAGAACACTGCCTATCTTCTATAGATACGATAACTGTCATGTACAGCAGAAGAGTTGTAAATATTTTATCTTATGTTTTTTTAAAAACATTACTTATAGGGAATTCTACTTTAAAATCCAACTGTAATAATGCATCTAAAAATCACCTGATATTTTTTCTTGGGAAGAACATTACCTTTCTGCTACACGGAAGATTTACCTGTCTTCCTTTCAAAGTATGTGGATTTCTTTTCATGGAAGAAAATTCTATTCCTTTGGAAAATCAAGTGACTCCAGAATTTGTCTGTCTAAAAATCTTCGTCTTTCCCATCTTTTTTTTCCTCACAGTTCAGAAGATTTCCTCTTCCATAGTGTAACATGGTGGTCTGTCAGCCCATTTATGCGTAACCTCCAGAATCTAATTCTTTTTCCTCGGGTTCAATCTGATTTTCAAATACAA
>NW_010581190.1:91028-114252 GCF_000705375.1 Tinamus guttatus | reverse complement strand
AAGGTACTTCCTCACTATTTTTCCAGGTATTTCACCAGGATATATATCCTGCTTCTACTAAAATACAAGTAGCAGTTTTGTCATCTTGTCATGAAGCAACCTCAGCTGAGCTGGCTTGTTTGGCTGCAGCTACATTGGTCCTGCAGTAGACTGCACTCCCCAGCCATCTGTTATGTGCTGCTGCTGCTTGTTGTTAGCTGTCATACAGGAGAAGCAAGCTAAAGAGAAGATTTTGCACAAGCTGAGTAATATGAGATGACTTAGTTTTTCTTATCTTTCATAAAGTGATGCTGATTGTGTTGTCTTTCTGCATATAGAGCATGTCTTACTATGTGAAAGGTTAAGTATTTCATCAAGTTATCAGTCCTTTGTTCCTCTACAATATTTGTTTCTTTTTATTGCTAATTTTTAATATTTGAGTTCTTTCTTGAATAGTGAGATAAATTGTGCCCAGAGAATAGCTTCATACTTTCTGTTTTTATTTTCTCCATCTTCATTACTATGAATTTCTTTTCTTGTTTTTGCATTTATACTTTCAGAACTGGACCAAAAAAAAACCCCAAAGCTGTTATTTCTTATTTGGGTTGTTTTTTGTCTTACCATAAAGTTGTAATTAGCAAGTTATTTGTATTATTTGAGTTTCTGGTTATATAAGCAGTATAAGCAGTATCAAGAACAGAAAGGCTTCAAAATATTCTTCAAAAAGAAGACCAAATTCATGACAGAATGTAACATAAGAAAGGATGAAAATATTCAAGGGGCAACTGAGAATAGAGACCTCAAAACTTTGATTATTTGAAATCAAATCTCAAAGATAATGAAACTTTTTTTTTAGAGTGCTGTTCCATTATGCGTTTCATGTGTATTGAATGTATCTGTGTATTGAATGTATCTTTCCATTCTACAGAGGCACCTCACTTTTCAAGTGTTAAAAAATAAAATCATTATTAATAGCTGATATCTGAGTGAACTAGAAGAAATTTCGGAAGCCAATTAACACAGATGCGATATTTGAAAAAAACAGATGTTCATAATTTTGTTTAGGAGTGAAGGTAGGCTCTTTAAAATGTGGGTTTTCTTTGTTGCTTCTGCAGTGAATGAAGGGTTGGTGTCTGCTTAGGAAGAATGCATGTGACTGTCGATGTAAGGCAATTTCAGTAGTGGTACTCAGAAGAACTGCTCTTTTCTCTGCCTCTACTTCAAAGTATTGCCTTCTAAGCTGTAAGATATCATCTTTCACACTTACACTGCTTTCCTTCCTGAATTAATAACAAAGTATGATAAGGGCATAGTGCCCTGCTATGCGTGAGATGACTTTCCCCCCATTCATTTTGATTCAATTATCCACAGTCACACAGTGAGTTTAAAGAAATATGTTTGCAGTTAAGCTATTGGCAGCAAAAAGCTATCAAAAATGAAAACTCATGATGAATAAGCTGCCATGCATTTAAGTTTTATTTCTTCTGAAATGTATATTGACTATGTCACATTCCTCAGAAAGTGCAACTCCTTTGGAACATAAGTCCTTTTCTCATGTGGGCTCTCTTCCTTTTTTATTTATTTTTCAGTGCATCTAGGTTTGAACTGCGCAATCTCATTATAGGTATAGCTATAGAACTGCTCCATAAGGATTCTGAGTCACCTTCATGCTAAAAGAAAAATCAGCCCCGTTGAATTCCCTTATATCCATCTGATTTTCTCTTACCTCATTTAAGTAAGTGCAATTGGGGAAGGTGTGGGTTTTTGATTTTTTTTTTCTCACTTACAAAATATGACCAAATTCCATATACCTATGTCAGAAATTGTACATCAGATACTTAGGAATTGCGTGAAATCAGAAAGGTGACAGATCTTTAGATCAGAACACTACAGAACTGTATTGAAACACAGTGTACTATCATTTTCCCACAAAACATACAATTGTAGGTGACTTAAGTCGTAGCGTGGTCTGGACCTTGCTTTCTGGTAAAAAAATATGCTAGATTTCCTGTCTGTTTGAAGAGTTCTATGGCAGTTAATCCTGCAATAATCTCTCGTGTTATAAACAAACAAACAGCACCCACAAAACACATTTCCAAAGATGATAAAGCCTAAGACCTTCTTAAAGTGGAACGGCTTTCCTGTTGTGAAGATCACTAAAATGTACATGGCTGGATTTAAAATACAGGAGTAGTACTTACCATACTGGGCATATTTCTGCTAAATTTTGAGAAGTTTCTATTTTCTCAGTTGTGAGATTAGATGTTTTTGCAAAATAAAGTCTTGAATTAGTCATTCTCCATGTTTACTATAGTGAATGTATATTTAATAGCTTATTACTGCACTTAGTATATCACCACTATTATTTGAGGAACTACACTGCAAAACTAAACATGTGAATAACTGGTAATTAAGCTGTCGTCTTTGATAAGCATTTGAGATTCTATGAGGTAGTTTAAAGAGCTACTGTATTTTTTTAAATGTCAAAATGAAGAAAAACATCTAAACACCCAGTATCAAATGTTCAGTCTGGCACATTTCACTTTAACTCCTAAATATATATATTTCAGGCATCTGGTATTCTTCTAAAATTAACTTTTCTTGGGTAAGCTGAAGCAGGATAGCTTTGGCTATGAGATCAGTTAGTTCAGTTGCTGGGTTAAGTTCATTCAGTGAATCCTGTAAGAATAAACCTCTCCTTGACTCCCTGAAGGATGCCAAAATCTTTCAAATCGACAATTTCAGCTGTAGGGAGATTGGTTTCTGACTGTATAGTCTTTCTACATGATAGTTCTGGGAAAGTTAAAATTATTCTTCATGTTATTAGTTTTCTGGGGGGGAGAAAAAAATGCTATAGCGCTCCTAGTGATACAAGCTCTTATAGTAAGAAGTTCACTAACACTCAAGGTCTGGAATAAATATGAAGGTAGAGTAGGCGAAAAAGGACTCCACTTGTAAACAAGTTGTTTATAGCTGGTGATAGCCCCATTATTGTGTCTTTAAATTGCTTGCAGGTGTTATCCTGTTCTCATCTGTTTCTTGGCCGAAGCAAAAGGAGGTTGCATGATCTGTTGGTTTTAAAGCAGATGGGTGTTAGTGAGAGCAGTCGGGGGACAGGAACACTACTGACTGTTATCTCAGCTTTCTAACAAATTGTTTGTACTTATTCAAGGTAGCAAATGTTGCACAACCAGTTCCTGTTTCAAAATATCATGAGAAGTTCAGTAAACAGGGAGCTAGGAGACTGATTTCAAGAAGGTGACAGGATTATGTGCTCTTCACAATCCTTTTTTTAATCCCGCGCAGTGGACATCACTGAGATAATTCAGTTATGGAACAAGGTAACAGAGAAGAGCTGGGGCTTTTATCTGTGTAACCAGGCTACAAAGCTATAAAAATCTGTACTAGAATGGACCTCATAAAGTCCTCTGGTAGATTACTCTGCTTGTACATCCCCAACTGGCATTTTCTTTGCCTGCACCTTGGGGTATCTCTATGCAAACATCCAAGTATAGTTGTATGGATGGTGCTTGCTTCAAGCTTTAAATATCATTATTTTCCATAATTTTGTTGAATTTTGCACCTTTCAGTGAGTATGATCTTTGTTGAGCTTGTGAGGTGCTGAGCTCTGCACCCCAATTGCAGACACCTCTTATCAGTACTACAGATTTACATGGTGTCCTTCCATCACACTGGATGAGTGTGACAAGTCTCTGCTTAGTTATGCTGTTTGTAACCAGAGCATTCAGGAGCTGTATGGCAGTCCGCACTCCTTGAATGAGCTCTTTTTGAGCAAATACGATTGCCTGCTGAAATCTTTCCTGTACAGATAAGGATCCTGGAAAAAATAAGTTTCCTGTGGTTTGTCAACGCACTGTATTACTATTACAAACCCTTTTAATGACTACATGATAATCAAAAGAAACATTTCTTCAGTCATGTCATTCTGGAGCTACAGTTAAAACATGATAATCAAAAGAAACATTTCTTCCAGGATGGCAAATGATTGACCAGTCATGTCATTCTGGAGCTTTAGTTAAGCCAGCAAGTCCAGCAGAGATTCTCTTAGCTTGGTTTTAAAGCAGCTTTACTTAGCTCTTGTTGAAATCAAGAGGGAAGCTTGAAGTGAGAAAAAACAGAGAGCAAAATAATTTTTGCAAATTTTTAAACATATCTGAATAGCTTTATTATTTGTATGCTGCTACATCCTTTCCGTAAATAGCCCTTGAGGTATATCGGTTTGGGGGTTAGAAAAATGAAGTGATTCCCTCACCTAATAATTGAATCTTTTCTAATTTTATGCTTCATGAAACCTTATAGCCCGAGAAACTTTTGAGGATAGTCCTCATAAATCTAACAGAATATTTCTGATTTTTATCACATCGTGAAGGGAAAAATGAAGAAACTGTGAGATTCCACTTTTTTTTTCCCCCCCTCAGAATAGTTACTTAATAATATGAACAGGAAAAAATGTTAACCTGTTTTAGGGCAAGTGTTGTCAGAAGGGAAGTATTCTGATTACATTGTAATAGTATGAAATACAGTGTAGATAATGAAAGGCAAAAGGGTACAGCCTCTTACTGTTTAATCTCTCTGGACATCAGCCAGAGCAGGAAACTTTCTCTAGGAGAGTGAAGGTATCAAGTAACTTGAAAAGTAATATATTTTTAGAGACTCTAGCTTCATTTCATGCTGCTTTCTAGAATTAGAATTGTCACCTCGGAGAACAGAATTCTTGCTTGGAAAGCATTTTGCAATCTCTTTCCATGCTTTTCTTAAATATACTTTAATTGTAGCGGGGAGAGAGAGGAGAAGCCACAGAATGCTATTGTTTTAGATTTATTACTAGTGTACAGTGCTATGCTGCAATATATATTAGAAAATAGTATACTCTATTTGTGACTCATTGGTACAAATTAGTGATCGTAAAGGCTAACAATGAAATAACGTTTGCAGGATTCACTTTAATAGAACTGATTCTCAGCACAATCAATGTCAGCAGTACACTCTGCAAAGTGTAGTGATGGCTCCTGTAATTATCATCATCTTCTGTTTATGGTAGCAGATATGTTTGTTCACCTTTATGAAGTCTTTGTGGAGAGACCTCTATACGTGTCTCTATAGCATCAGACTAAGCAGAAGGGGCTGACTCACAAAAGCGTTAGAGTATAAATGAATAACTTGGAAGGATTTTCGTTGGTTTTAGTGCTTTAAAAGGCAGCTTTATTTATCTTGCAGATTCAGGCCCACAATCATTCTCTGCCATTAAGTCAAACTGATCTCCTCTCTTGCTGAAATTGAATGGATGTTGAAAAAAAAAAAGGTATTATTGAGTGGATTTTGGGATCCCCTCCTTCTGCTAATGCCATGCAGGAATTATATTGTGCCTATTTTGGGAGAATCAGCATCAAGTCATGTTAGTATTGCTTACATTCCAATTCATGTGCCAGATACTGTAGTGACATCATATCATATGTAATATTTCTTTGGGGGCATCCACGCCTCCCTTAATTGTTTCTATCCTTTGAAGACATGCTGACTACATCCACATTATTCTTTAGCTTCAAAAGTCCCAATTAAAAGGTTCTTGGAAGGATTTAGTGACAGTGAAAGCAGTGGGTTGGGTTTTTTTTTTTCTTTTTTTCTTTTTTTTCTTTTTTTCTTTTTTTCTTTTCTTTTTTTCTTTTTGGCAGCAGGGGAGAATGGGCAGGAAATTATGTGCTTGGTTTGCCTCAATTCCAAGAAAATGCTGTCAGATAATATGTCTATACATATATATATTATCCTGCCCATTCTTTAGGGCATATTTTGAAATTTGATACAGGGCAACCTTTGTGTTAGAGATGTGCCTTTTGCCACACCTATGAAAATCCACCCTGAGCTGGCCAAGTTACAACCTGCAATTCTTTCTGTGTTTATATGTGCTTCCATGATTGAGGAATTTCGCCCTAAAGCAAAGACTGTGTTTGCACTGGCCATATTTCTCTCTCAAACATGGCCATGAAATCTGAAGGGGCTTTGTCTAGGGCTGCCTGAACAAAAAGCTGTAGATACAGGAGAGAGAGGAGTAGGAGGGTTGAGAACAAGCTTAGAGGACAACAATGTTCAACCATCTTCTTGACCAGTTAGTATGTGAGATATCCTTGCTGTAGACCTAAAAGGTTCTGACGCTTTTCTGTGCCTTTTTGTGGTGCTGCATAATAGGATTTATCTTGTCAGCTTGTTCCAAGAAATCTGAAAATATTTCTGCTATGAAGAGTATTGAGGTCATAAAGTCAAGGACTCAAGTGCAGAAAACAAAGCTGTGATTAAACAGTACAGTAGAATATGCAATTACATGGCATCCACCACAACTCTTGGATTCTAGTCTCATCTCCCTCATGAGGTGAGGGCTGCAGTCACAGAAAATTACTATTCTTAGCTTATATTTGCTGAAGTTAAAAATGTGATATGCAAATATTGGAAATGGGCATGTTTGAGATACTGAAGTCAGGTAGGCATTGTGTAGAAAGGAAGTCTGAATGCTTCTTGGTGATCCAAGGTTACAGAAGAGAGAAAACGTGAATGGGGATGGATATATCAAGCTGAGAACAAACGGAGAAAGAATATTCTCTCTCAGACTCTCAAGTCTTTACTATTCCATTCTTGCCACATCAGCAAATGTTGGTGTAGTAGAAAAGTTTCATCCTTTTTAAGGTTTCTTCCCAGTGTTGTGCTGTGCTCACTGAATTCACTGCAGATTAGGTGTTCACTGGCATTCACTTGACCTCCGAGTGCTTAAGTTCATAGCAATGCTGTTTAATGTAGGGGGCTTATATGTAATGTCTTTTCTTTCCAAGTATAATATCTGAAGCTCCAAACCTTCAACCATTATTCATGTGATGCATAGAAAAAGCTTGTGAGGCATACAGCTGCTTTTGCAGACTTTTTTTTTTTTTAATCCTAAACTGTATAGCTATTTTAGAATGATTATTTAACCTGTGGGTCAAAATTATTAAGATACTCAACAAATTCTTTGTACCCTTTGATATACATGAGGATTCATTCTTTCAAATCTACTAAAAACCAAGGCTAGCAAAGACTGTAGGCAAATAAAAGCTTCTTTTAATAAGATGTTGCGAAGCCTAAGTTTGGTCTTTTGACAATATTAAAACACATAAGAACAATCAGTTTTACCTGTAAGGAGCATTTTATCAGCACATTTTATTCAAACAATAACTATTCTTATCAACCAGAACCAGGTTCAGTCTTGTTCATGGGATGAATTGGCAGCGGCGTCTAGCTACATAGCAACCAGCAAATATTGTTCCAGAGGGCCCGAGTGGCCGGCGGAGGCAGGGCAGCCTGGGGCAGCCTTGCTCGTGCCAATAGTGCCGCACTGCAACGTCTCCGCCCGACAACCCCCTCCCCATTTCACTGACGTGAATGATCTCATCTGCAAACTGTAAATACTTGGCACTTTTATGACAGGAAAGTATTACAAAGTGCTGAGACTTGCTTCACCAAAAATTTAGGTAGGGAGTATTTTTAATTTTCTATAATTAATAACTTATTTTTACAGAAAACTATGTTCTCAATTAAGCTAACTTTTTCTTAATTTCAGTAAGAATTTGGTTGTGCAGTGTGCCAGAGAAGTTTTTGATACATAGTGTTTTTATTTAAAGCCCTCACTGTCATTAGGGCCTCTCTGTGGAACTGATTTCAGCTGGTTTTTATTGTTCAGAACAAGCAGTGACTGTAGAGAGGGGAAATAAAACATTCTTTACCCTAGTTTATAAGCCCTTAAAATATGCTACTCGATGATGCCACTTTTAATTCTTAAGTTTGTTGCTAGAATGTCTTTACCTCAGTCTGAGAAGAAGAAGAAATTGTAAAGTATCATCTTTCCTGCCTTTCCTTGTAACTTTTTCTTAGTATAACATTTGCTTGGAGGATCCAAAGGCATGGGCCATAAAAATCTAAGTCAGAAATATTTGTATCATTAAACGTTTTCTGTGCATGTTTTTATTATTATGGCATTTCCTATGAATGTGCCATTATTACCATGAAGATCTCTTTTTTCATTTCAGTTTAAATATGGTATATTCTGAGTAAATGTCTTAAGTGTGTAGTCTGGTGTTGAATATGATATAGAATAGTCTTTAACCCTTTTTTGTATGTATTAAAGAATTAAGCAAAAATAGTGTATGAAAATGCTTCTGCAGCTTGAAAAGATGAGAAAGGTCTTTCAGGTTGAAGGAAGGATGCTACCTGTTTTTTCCATTTAGTTGTTTTTGAAATAGGATCATGGTATGTGTTAAAGATGATATTTCATTGAGTTGTAGACAGCGTGCGGAACAGTTGTCTAAGTTGACGGTGTATGTGTGAATGGCAGTAATGAGTATACAAAAGTATCAAATGCCCAATAGTAGCGTTTCTTTCAACATGTAAACTCAAATACTTAGTAGGAGTATAGGACTGCTCTAAAGAGTTCCTAGAAATTGAAGTGTTTTTTGTTTGTTTGTTTGTTTTTCTAAGGAGACATTATCAATATATCATTTAGAGTTGCTGTTTGGTTTGCCTGTAAATTTATGAAATGAGAGGTGCTGCTTTTCATGTATAGATTAAAACCGGTAAGCCCCTTTTCAAAAGTTGCCAATTGGCAAGTATTTTAAAAGAATACTCTAGAGATCTATTTTAAGAGCTCTAATATCTTGAAACCATAAAGAGGAACAGTTGCTTAAGTATCCGCAGTAGAATTTTGGTCTCTGTTTTTAGAATTGACTGATTTGTACTTATTTCAGTTAGTTGGACTTCAGTACTGGATTTAACATTTCTTTACAAAATAAAATAACACAAAGATCACATGAATTTTATTTCATTTTTAAAACTTTCACAATTAATTCATCAATACATAAGGAGAAAGCCTAAATTATTCATACAAAAGCACTTATTATGCCATAAACTCTTGCAATGTATACAGAATGTGTTCTTCTTTCCTGCTTATTATACAGATTTTGTAATGAATAGGTCACTTAAAATAGTCTGCCAGCTTCATCTGAAGAAAGGTCAGTGATATAATGGTTTCTGCACATGGTCCTTAAAGGTGAGCTGCAAAGTTAAATTTAAAATTGGATGAGATCCAAAAGTGTAAACTCCAATGTCTATGCTGTCCTGCTGACAAGGAGTATTGAACAGACTTTTTAAATGTGTTTTTTTTAAGTGGAACTTAAACATTTAGAAGCATGGGAATGCACACAATCATTTCAGATAAGAAGAGATTCAATTAAAATCAACACTTAAGTGTTTTGTATGTTTAGTTTGTTTGTTTTTGTTAGTTCTGTTCCTAATGTAAAGCAAGCTTATGTTTACCCTTTATGAAATTCTTTTTCTTTTAGGACTTGCCAACATTATTATTACAGGAGTTATGTAGACTGAGACATTTTTGGATGCCTTTAAAAAAAATAAGCGGTGGAAAATTTAGGGCATTTTTAAGTTAACTATGCTTGCTATTTATAACAATTCAATCATTGTACATTAATTCACTCCCATAAGTTTCCCCGTAATGTTCTTAGGTAAGTGGAGACAAATGAGTGAAATAAAGAAAAAAAAATATGTGTGTGTGTGTGTGTAAAATGAGTCAGTTTTAAGCTTCCTTGAAAGTGGAGTGAAAGCATTGGTTACAAAGCATTTCTTTTGTTTTCTTTCCTGGACTACCCTCATGCTGATATTTTTTTGTCCCAGAATTACATTAATATGGTCTCTATAAGATGGAATTAGAAATAGTTCAAATTAAATGAGAGTAGCTTTAGTCTATAAAAGAGCAAGATGTCAAGTGCTTTCTTCCATACAAAATGAATCTTCTTACAGCCACAAGTCTCCACCACTTCACTACAACCACACAAGAATGATATCACGGTATATTGCATTTATACATGCTTTATCTTGACCTTTAGAACAGTTACTGCATTCAAGCTCTGAAATTTATGGCTTCTTTGCATCCAAACTGAATTGTGTCATTTTAATTAACATTCGTAGTCTCTAATTTCCACATCCTGCTGACAGATAAGCATACCAGAAAAGTGATAAAATGAGATTAAAAAGGTAGACAAAATTCTGTTTTTATTGTATCTTGCTGTTACAGAAGAAGAAAGAAATCTGAACACGGAATGTTCCTAAGTATCTTAATAATAAGCCTTATTTAATTTTTATTATGTATATATATATATATATATATTTTACCATTTTAGCTGTAAAATAAATTTAAATTTTGACTCATTATGAACCAGCCATAGCTCTGTACAAAAAAGGAGAATGGCCTTGCATATCTGGGCTTTTCTACCAAAGCCCTTTTCCTTTTCTAATGTTTGCTTTTCTTAAGCCCCAGGAGTATAAGTGTGGCTTGAAGGACTGTGTCATTAAAAATGAGAGTTGGTTCAGCTAATAAAAGTGTAGCTACCTCTTATAAATTAATTTCTCTCTCAGGTATAGTAGACGCTACTGACTACTTAAGACTTAGAAGAGAATACAAGGAAAATTCCGTGGTTAGTTGTTTGGTCTCATGATTTTAGGGTTACTTTTTTACTCTTCTAATTAAAAACTATTTGTCTTAGATGGAATAGCATCCCAGATTAAATGTTTGCAATCTTGTCCATTAATTCAGCCAAACTAATTGCAGTGAATAAATCCCGCATGCTTTAGCTAAACCTGTCTTTTGGATCCATGGGCTCCAAAATTGGGTATTTTGTCTGTATATCCCTCTGCCATATATGAAAAAGGAAGTAGTGTTTAGGCCTGGAAGAGAATTGGCAGATAGCTGTTGTTTCTCGATATTCCTCCTTAGTAGCTGTAGTAACAGGTGCTAGTGAGCTCGCATGAGCTTATCTCTGAAATCACCTACATTTGTCAGGGAAGGCTGAAGCCTGTTGTCTGTGCTTGGGTTGGCCAGAAGAGGCCAAATACCAGTGTTTAAAATTTTGATTTAGATGTTTCTTATCTCAAATTTAAAAACAAACAGAAGCCTTTCTCTGGGGAGATGTAGTAGTAAATTTGCAACGTAAGTTGCAATGCAGGTGAATACTAGATATCATGTGGAATAGGCTTTGCACTTTTTCAGAAATTCACTGGCTTAAAATCTGCTTAGCCTTAAATTTATTCCCAATTGTAATTTAAACCACATATACATATATATACACACACACACATATGTATATATACACATATAAATTCCTGCTTCAACAAAGCATCAGAAGAAGTCTACTTGATACAAAAAAGACCATTCCCCAAGAAAGGCCCACGGCCTCAACTAAGAGGCTGATGGGCTTGCCTAATAGGGAGCATGTTTGCTGCAGCTTTTTTTCTACGTCCTTTATAAGCAGCATCATTGTGGAAGCCTTTGCTCAGATTATTGTTATTTTAACTAGAAACTTGACGTGAATGCTTCTCCCATCGTGCCTTCTGCGTATGTCTGATATTTCTCGAGACCAGTATCTAACATTTCTCCTAAGTGTGTAGTTTCTACTTCCTAGTTAACTCTTTCAGACTCATAGGTACCTGCATCTTTATTTCCAGAGGGGTTTGGAAGTCCCATAACTGTGTGGTTGGAAGGAACTGTGTAAAACTTGACTAATGAATGTAGCAGAGCCAAGGAAAGTTTGCCTGCAGAGAGCTGACAAACGGGAGAGTTCATGTCAGGTTGTGTGGGAGTACAGGGAATAGGGGGTAGCGTTGACTTGGTAAGCAAGAATTGGCCAGAAGCAATTTACTTTGGCACAATGTAACAGTAGTAAACTGCATGTTCCTTGGTATGGAAATATGTGTAGTTTTGCCTGGTGAGGAGTTGCATAGTACAGTAAATTGTCAGTCTGAATGACTGTTTTATTTCAGGTCTTGCCCTGGTAGTGTAGACTGGCAGGGTTTCAGGACAGCCCCCAGGCTGGTTGGAAAGGTATAAGGCAGCAGGATGCTGACAGGATTTTGAAAGCAGACGTGGGGTTTGTTTTGTTTTACCAGTCCTACCAAACAAGAGTATGCAGGATAGGACTTCACTGGATGAATGTGAGAGGTGATAGGGAGCAGAAGTCTAGGCTATGGGAATGCTACTGCAGAGACTCACACCAGGAATACTGAGATTGCTCTGAATGGAGGATTAATGGGAATGTCTGTGTAAGCATCAGAAGAAACTACAGAATGGGAGTTGAATGAAATGATAATGAATATTAGTGTTTCTGGTTGCCCTGGGCACAAATTGCAACACAGAAAATTCATTCTGAAATAAGAAACTTCTTTATTGTGAGGGTGATTGAAGCCCGAAATAGGTTGCCTAGAGTCCATCCTTGGAAAAATTCAAAATCCGTCTGGAAACAGTCTAGCTGACCCTGCTTGAGCAGGGGTTTTGGATTAGCTATGCTCCCGAGGTCCCTGCCAGCCCCAAATATTCTGTGATTCTGTGATCAAATTAAAGAACGTGTTGTTTCTGTCAAACCCCAAAGGCCTGCACTTCACCTCAGCATCTTGCCAGTGGAAGACCATGCTTTCTGACAAAAGAAGGCCAGAGAAAGGCTGTAGACACTCTGTTTCTCTCTTCTGCTTTCTCTTAGCCCTAGCACACATCTTGATACTCATGAGTATGTGAGGTAATACCAAGAGTAGATGTAATCTGTAAGAGGAGTGAGTGGGTAGAATAAACACACCTGGGTTCCATCCAGGATAAGATTCCATCTTAAGAATAAATGGATAGCTGAAAAATACAAGTTCATTTTATGCACTACTTCTGCAGGCATGCTCTTAGAGTGGAAAAAAAAAAACCCACATTATCACCAATTGCATATTGCACACCTAAATATCTGCAGGCAGTGATGACAAATACTATTCAGCTCTTTTAATGTGTTTCAGAGTCTGTGAAATAGAATACATTAATAAATATGATTAATATGATATATGTTAGGTAAACAAGTCTTGCCATCATAAGACATGAACATAAGCTTGTCTCATGTGTAGCTGTTCCATTAAGGTGATTTACCAGATGAAGTGAAATATGATGACTTGAATCAGTCAAAGACTGCTGTTGAATGAATTGGTAAAGAACATGTCTTACTCCAATAAATGCCAATACCAATGAGGAATAATCAAAAAGAGAATAAAGTAAGTGTCTTCTGGGCAGACTATAGAAGAAGCTGCGTTGATGTAGCTGAAAGGTTTAAGCCATGCAAAATGCATATGAAATAGTGGCCTGCATTTTATTTGACCACTTCCTTAATTGTCCGTTCTGATCCTTTTCCTTCCTCATGAGTATTTGGAGGCTGAAAGTATTGTTGGATCCCTCATAGATTTTTGTTTTAAAATAAAATACTCAGAAAAAAAGAAAATGTAAGCTTTATAGCTTGGGATGGCATTTTGCACTCATAAACTGAAGAAGATTAATTTCTCTTTCCTCTGCGAGACAGGAAAGTGTATTTTGTGTATATTTGCAGTGAAATGTTGAAGTAATTTACAGGTCAAATCTTACTAAGCAAATACATGTGTGAATGATTTTTGATGTCACATTCTGAAATCAGCTTGCTGACAAAAGAAAATAAACCCTTTGATGTCTTAACATTTGCTCTTAAGGGTTAAATAGAAACGTTTGTTCTGTCTTTTAATACAGTTAATTTTGTTGTTCTTGTGATAAGCAGGAGCATCTATCCAAAGTGCCACAGCAGAAATGAAGTGCAATTTAATTACGCAGTAATAACTGCTTTCCTGGCAGCAGTGCCTCTAAATGAGTATATGATGGAGTCAAGCTTAACAGTCCAGGTAGCCACTTCTGCACTTTTGTAAGCACTTTTTACCCCTATCTAACTAGACCTGTCATTGTGCATTCTTCATTCAGCCAAAATGAGCCTGTGTGAGAGGTTCTTCTGGCTAGGAGACCTGAACAGGCAGTTTCCATTTCTGTGGTGGAAATAGTATGCAGCTGGAAAAGGGGCCATTGGTCCCTCATCTCGTATTTGTTTCCAAAGGATTGAGATTTTTTTTCTTTCCTTGCAGCCAGCCTTTGTTCTGGAGGGTAATAGAGTGTCTCATTTTATGAAGACAGTTTGGTGCAGGGAGAAATCAACTTACTGTGGATTTAGCATTTACACTGTTTGAATAGCAAATAACTTATGTGATAACATTGTGGCTTACTGATAGATAATTTGTGGGCTATATCTCAACAGTGACATTTTCAGTTGATTGTAGTTAACATTAAAATTGCTATTCATTCTTGCACAGAAGTCTGTATTTCAAGGATGCTGAAAGAAGCTGTTTTCATCAACATATTAAAAGGAAACCTGTACTGAACTATCTCTTTACTGCCTGATGTATGCAGGTTACAATACTACCATGTATTACACAAAAAGTCATTATATATTGTAATATTTTATGAGATTATCCTTCTAGCTGATGTGGTGTCAGCCAGCTCCCTCTCTGGTGATGACTGGTAACTGGTCCAATCTCTAGAACTGCTGCTGCCATCAGCCTCTCTTACCTGTTACAAGCAATGCATATGCAAGATGATGCTTCTCAGAAAGGAAAGCTGCAGGCAGGTGTGCTGAGGTTAGTTCAGTGATTTAGTTCCACTCCCTTCTGTTAGCTTCTTTTCATGACAAAGCTTGTGGGGGGGAAGGAATAATAAAGGAAGAATTCAGACTAGATTCCTTTACTACATTACTGTCCAATACCTGATCCTTTTGGCCAAGTGTTAGAAGCCTCATCTTGAATACTTACAGAATAGTTTATTCAGCAGAAACATCCTCAGCCTTTTATACTTTGCTTACATCTGTTATAAGCTTTTTTTTTTCTGCCTTTATAGGTATCTGCCTATAAAGAAATACTGACGTTTATATATGAACCATTTTTAAAGATTTATGTATCAGACACCTGTAAAAGCCACCACCAGAGCAGCTGTGTCCGAGACTTGTTGACGGCATTTGGTGAGGTTGGAGGTCCTGCTGTGCAGTGCCTCTGTTCCATAACATACACATTCATTAGTAGGACTGGTACTAGCTCAAACACCTCTGTACTGCACTCTAGTGTATGGTCTGGATATTTCCCCCTTCCTACTCTATAGAAGATGCTTCGGAAATGCTGTTGCCTTTTGGATGCTTTATATTTGATATAAGATAACCAATACCGAAGCAAAATAGATGATTCCATGTTTTACTTGCTCCTTTGAGAGCTGCTGTATATTGAAAAGAGGTTTCAGTGACTTTGTGTTAATAACTGAAATTTGAAAATGTGGATTTTCAGCTTTCTGGAACTCGGAGCAGCTATTCAGAACTGGCTGCTTAGAAGGAGGTCTACATTTTATACCACTTTGGATGTGAAAGTCTACTTTTTGTACTACTTAGTGTTTTATTGAGGGGTTATAAAGTACATTTCACGAGACTCAGTGAAGTGCTGGCAGAACTAAATGTGACAAAATCATTGATCTGCCAGAATGAAGCTCGATTTTTGATTGAAACTGGACAGTTGGTCTTATTCCAGAGCGGTTGATTCATGTTGGAATTCAGATCAATCGGATGCATATGCTGAACAAGAAGCTAATGAGATGTGTGGTATTTCAATCTTCCTGCAGCTCACCAGGAGCTAGAAAACAGGCTAAAGATTTGGAATACTCATCTGTGTGCCTGTCATGCAGGAGAATGTAAACTTGTAGGTAACTGCCCAAACTCTCAAGTGGAATGGCAAGCTCTTGCACCTTGACTGTCTGAACTATTTGTTTTAGTCTGTCCTGGTTCAAATGTGGTCCCCTGGCGTGTTTAAGACCTTTGGACAGACATATAAAGTACAAGGTAGATCAGTTATATACAACATTACACTTTGACACTTTCCAAGATTAAAAAAAAAAAAAAATCCTGAGCTGCCATTGGTTCTTAAAAAGAGATTTTTCTCTAATCTTTCGCTGCAGTTCCTTATTACAGAGTGAATAGGGATGGCTCATTTAGCTGGAAAACCTGAGTGCAAAGGGAAAGAAAAACATGATACTATGTACAAATGTTAAAAAAAGAGTGACTAAACAACTTGAAGCACAGGAAGAGTGTGTTTTAGAAGAAAGTTGCTGAGGAGTGATCTACAGCAGTGTGTTCTATGTAATACAGATATATGCAAGTACAACAAAGCTTAGAAATGTATTTTGCAAAACCACCCCCCCCCCCAGATTTGTTTCAGGTAATGCTCAACTAAATTTCAGATTAAATCCTAATGCTATCACTGTGATGACTCACTCACTCTTGGTAAGCTCAGGCCAGGTTTTAATGCAAATACAGAGAGAAGTAGATTGCAAATCAATACTGGACTTACGATGCTGTCACTTTAGTTTTATGATCACCTGTTCTAATGACATGTCTCTGAAAGAAGACTGAGAGACTTAAGAGACCAGAAATGATGTGAAGGAGTATTTTTATGGGTAGAATGAGATGTCTAGAACTGTTTTGTCCTTCTTCAAAGTAAAGGCAGGATGATGAAGCAGTTACTGTTACAGCAAAGAGCCTGCAGCCTGGCTGTTCTGGTGCTACTCAGACAGTGATGATAATAATGTCCCGCTCCAGCAGTTCTGCTGGTGATGGAGGAAAAAAAACAACGTGTGTAAAAGCGAAGCGTGTTGTTCATCAGCGTGTGTTGATGAAAAGCAACAAATTTAACCTGTGAATGCTAGATTTAGGAAGGAAATCTGTGTGAGGATCAATTATCCTGGAACTGTCAGCTGTGAAGACTTCTCCTTAGAAAGCCTATTTTGTGACATCAATAGACAGTTCAGATCTAATGGTCTTTGGGAGCAAATTCTATGTGGTCTTGTGAAAAAAAAAAAAAATCCTATAACTCTTTTCTAAACTGATTTTTTTTTCCCCTGGGGAAAGTAATATTTTCTAGCTTGTCAAATGCAGAAAAGCCTGAGATTTTTTATGTTCTATTCATAAAATAGTTTATGCATAAATTTTATGCATGTATTTGATGAGCATCTTATGCAAACAATGCTTATAGATAGGCGTAAAAGGTCACTTGTTACCTTTTAAAATGGTCCAGTTTCCTTCTTCAGGCACTTCTGCTGCAATGCAATTAATACATGAGTCCCCTTACAGGCAGCTCATGAAGAGGTAATATTGGCAAAACTGCCCTTGGAACTGAGAAGCTGTTAAAAGAATCACAGGAGCAAAGACAGACTTAACTCGTGTGTGTGCCTTTGCTTTTATTTCTGACTCCTTTACAAAGCAGACAAATTGCCCACAGAAAATGGAGAGTGGATTATGTGACAACTTTAACTTCTTTTTAAAGATAGAGCATAGCAGTGTCCAATGGCTTCCACTTATCACAGGCCCCAATGTTTGGAATTGTATAAATATATAATAAATAGAAATAAATGTACAGTTGAATCTTTATAGATCTCTGCAAAAAGCAGCAAAAAATCAACATTAACCATATCTGTTACAGGAATAGGGGAGGTCAGAGGAAGGGACGGGAAAAATCAGTTTTGCATTGTTTACTACAGATTTAAAATGACTTGCGTTTTAAATGAGGAGTTGGCATTTCCAGCTATATTCCCAAAGAAGCCTGTGAACAAACTCTGGCAAACACAAGCACTCCACATCCTGCGAGCTCCGCCTGGCATGTGGCAATGGATGTGCCTCCTGGCACTGTGTGGGCTGGAGGAGGCCCTGGCCGACCAACCCACGCAGCGGAGATCTGTGAAGACATCAAGGGCTTGCCGGTCTTGTACGTATACCTCAGCAATGCAACAAGCCAGGATTTGCCAACAGATACTGCTGCATGAGTTCATTCACTGAATACAGAAACAAAAGGCAGCTTCCCAGCGAGGGATATGAAAAGAGAACTTCTTGCCAGCTGCATTACTCATCAGTCATCTTAACCTAGCTTAACCCTTTGCACACAGGGAAGCAGTGCGGGAGCAAGCAGTGCTCGAATGCCTTGCGGATGCTTTCTGCGTTTGTTCATCAATGTTATAAAGCAGCTGGCCATGCTGCAAGAGTGAGGCTTTCAGAATGTGCTCCCAGAGCTGCTGGGTCTGCTCACTTTCCAGTCTGTGAGGATATAGCTGAAGGCATGCAAAGATCAGAGGAAACATTGCACTGGAGAGCAGCAGGATATCTGCTTAAGGCATTTAGGATATTGTATGTGTGGAGTAACCGTTTTTCACCGTAAGTCCTGCTTGCATGAGCTGTGCAATTAGCTCAGAGTTGACTCTTGTTTTGTAGAATTATGTGAAATGTGATCAAGTCCTACCTTGAAACGTGTACAATCTCTGTGCTCTTACTTTCATATAGTAGCTGCTGGTGTCCACGCAGATTGAGATGGTTTCACACTTGAGCCAGGTGTGAAACAGTAACAGACTGAAGAACCACAGCAGATCAACAGCCTCCACCTCCAAACACAAGCAAGTTCAAGGAGTATGAAATATATAGGATGTAGAGACATAAACAGCAGATTGGAACCCCAAAGAGGGTACCTAAATTCTTCCCACTTAGTTCTCAGGCTCCTGGCCCTGGCTGGCAGGAATGTCCATCTTGCCAAGCGAGGAGAGCTCGGGGCAGGCAGCAGTGCCAAGGGCTGCCCTATACCCCATGTGGGAGGAAGTGTGATGAGCAGGCACAAGGCCCTGTGCTCGCTGGTTGTAAAGGGCCACGCTCCCTCTTAGAGAGCCTGGGCAGGGGGGAAGAGCACAAGTGCTTGAGTGCACAGTGCAGGGAATCTCCATCCAGTGACCTCTTGCCTTGCCCTTGTTATGTCTCCGATCTATAAAATGTCACCTGAGAATTTGCCCTCTTTGGAAAGGACTGTCCTTATTTTAAAATGTTCGCTTCAGTAAGTACCTCTGATGTAGTATTTACGCATTGTTACAAGCTCACCTAGTCTTTTACAGGCGCTCTGAAACTTTCTTCTCAGTAAAACTTTGCAAATTGGTCTTTTTCAGAGAGCTTCTGTCTTTGAAATGACCTGTGTGACACTGTCACTGATTTTTTTTTTCTTGTTTTACTCTATCGCAAAAAAAAAAAAAGCAGGGCTCAAGTGCAACAGCCTCAGTTAAAACACGGCACAGTTTCAAGGGACCAGTTTAAAACAAAAAAAAGGTGCAAGTGCAGCCTGCCATGAGAAAGGTGGTGGAGCATGTGAGCAGCAGAGGGAGAAGCTCTGATCTTCAGTTATCCCAGCCCATTCACGAACGCTGCCTTTCTGGAAGCAGCTCCACTGCACTCAAACGTGATGTGCTTGCTTTTCAGCTGAATATTTCTGCCTCTTGTAGCATAGCTAATTTTGAATTGCAAGCTGATTTCAAACAAAACTTATCATAAGGTTTTGAAGTTAACTGCTTAAGAGTTCTGTGAAAAGGAGAGGCCAAAGCGAGCATACATGCTGAGCTTACGATTTCTTTGTTGGTGCAAATAATTACATTAAATTAAAATTTTGTTTGCCCTGCTGCATGATGAGTCAGCTTGCGCGTACTGAAGAGCAGACTGGCAGATGGGTGTCAAGATAGCATATATCACTTGGTAGCTAGGGGACATAAAAGGTATTACAAGACAGATTTGAGAGCAGACACTTTTGATCAGGACAAGGAGGGGATAAGTGTTCTGGGTAATACAGAAAGCTCTGTTAAAATATTATGGTGGGGAAGGCATAGGTCATGCAAGTTCATGAGGGATCAGCTCTGCAGATTACCAAAGTTTTATGTAAAATTTCAAAGTTGTATCAAGTTGGTTGTCCTGAGGTAAGAAATCACTGTTTGAAATAGCTCAAGCTAATCCGTAATGTTACAGGAATGTTTCTAAATCAGCCCTCCTGCAAGCCGAGTGAGTCTGAGGGCTAACTGCATCCAGACTTTGGGATGACGTAGGTTTGCAATGGGACAGGAGCACCAGGAATGGTAAGGCTGAAAAGAAAGAAATTCCCAGCCATGGGTTTCTTAGAGGTTGGGATATGCTATTATTAATACTTTGTAAGTATGGACTTGTTTACAATCTCTCTTAACTGTGGGCTGATGTTTGTTGGGAAAGGCAACGTGCACGTTAAGAAGGGACATCCCAGAGACATGTTTCCTAAACTGCAAATCAGTAGTTCTTTGAGCTACTGGCTTGGAAGCTGGGTCTAACTGATAAATGTCAAAAAAAAAAAAAGCCTGCTACAACACATGTAGCTCTTTTAGAAGATATGCCCAAGAAGCAGTTAGGCATATTAACCTATAGGCATATTAAAAGCAAAACAAAAATGCTGTATATTGCTTCTGAAAATTTGATGGTGCTTTAAAAAATAGCTTGATTTTTCTAAAATGGCTGAAAGATTTAAAAAAATGATTAACAGAACCTGCGACATACTCTGTAATATAAAACATCTGAGGGTGCAGGAAACAAACCCCATAACTTTAAATTCTCATTAAAGAAGAAAAAAGATTGGCTACAGCTTCTGTTACTACTGGTTACAGACAGTACAGTTTGCATGTATTAGCGTGTGTATACAGCCCCACTTCTCCAAGGTTTAAGCAGTGTATTGGAAGGGGCTAGCATATTGTGTGAAGAAAGATTTTAAAAATATATATATTTATTTTTTAATCTGTGAATGAGCTAATTTCCTGAATTACTTTTCCCCTGTATTCAGATATAGAAATATGTGGTTTACCTCAAGTTACTTTTGAAGAATTACTGCTGCACAGTTAATCTGCCTGAATAGCATTTTTAAGATTTTTTCAAATGATGAAAGGAGATTTGTCCCAGAAGTAGGTGAAGCAGGCAGCCTGTTAAAACTCAGCCTTCACTCCACAGCTATCTAAACAGGCAAAGCAAGCTTGATTCTATATTAAATAAAAAAAAAAAAGATTGATGTTCAAGGGAGGCCCAGTGCAGGCTAACCGTGGACTGGGACCCCCTTATGGTCCAGGCAGCAGTCTCTGCTAGGTGATCTATTGGGAAGCTTTCCCCCCACCCAACCTATTCCACGATGCTCATGCCAAAAATATCTTTTCTGGAAATCATTTTAGAGACATTGCACAGTCTTTTTTAGTCTGTTTTTTTTTCCTGTCTTGACTCTAAAGTGAAATGTTGTAAAGAATGGGTAAATGAATGGGGTTTTCAAGAGTCAGATATTCTTCTGACATTCCAATTAGATGTATGCTCGGTTCTAGCTTTTGTTTTCTGCTGACACAATACTTCCTGACAAGCATTAAGTTGTTTCTAGCTTTTATCCTCTGTATTGAAATGTAATCTCCTTTATTTTTTAATTGATAATAAAAATAATTTTTGACTTCCTAGAAAAATATCACACTTCTTGGATGTAAAACATCCTCTCTTTTTTCTCAGAATATAGTATTATACAAGATAAATGTGGCCACCTTTGTAATTTATTTAGTGGTAAACACTGATCATGATAGAAAGAGTCATCTCAGATGGGCATGAATTTTTGTTTTTTATTGATGCTAGCCTTGACTACCTCAAAACTCATGTGCCAACAATTTACCTGTTCTTTTAGTAGTAAATCAAAGATCCCTAGTTTTATTTGAAAATTAAAAACAAAATCTCAACACCATAAATATAAGAGTTTCCCAAATAATACTGAAGTTAAGATCATAACCCAAGGCAAAGGGTTTGTTTCTTCGGTTTAGCTGCTTTCTTTATGAGAAGTTATAAATGCTGGCAAGCCACCAACTCCCTGAATTCCTCCAGTGCTTAGTAAACACATCTTGAGAAAAGGTAGTGTTTGTCACTTGCCTTAAACTAATCACTGTATTTCATTAAAAGGAGGTTGTTCTTCCCATCTTAAAAATTGGTGGTTGTTCTTGTTTTTTTTTTTTTTTTTAATCTGCTGTTAGCTGAGCATAAAAGGTTTTATTGTATGGTGAGATGGGCAAGGTTTGCCTGGTTTAGCTGTAAGCAATGCAACTTATTTTTTAATAACCGTAGCAGGACTTTCAGTGCACGACAGTTGCTTCCCTGTCAGCTGAACAGTTGGTCAGGGTTCAAGAAATTAATGTTCGGGACATGACAGGAGAGACAGACCTTCCTCCACAACTTGGTTATATTTTATTTATTTACCAAATGCATGTTTGTTTGGTTTTTCATTCAATCTTAAAATATAGTTTTGCATATTGCATAGAAACAGATATAGCAATAGTTGGATTGCTTCATTTAATATTCCTTTCACTAATATACACTGCAGAAACTTATTCTTTCACCCAGAAAATTATTCTTTACTCTACACTAGAGTGGGATAAGGCAGTGAGTATAGGTTTTTGTTTTTGTTTTTGTCTTTTTTTTAAAAAAAAGCTTCAGATAATCTGTATGAGAGCTATGGTGAGTGTTATACCTCCATGACGTGACAGAAGCCCCAGAAACCTTATTTTAGTGCTACTTTTTGTTATTAAACTCATGTTGACTATTAGATCATAGCAGAAAGACTTGGGGTTTTATGTATTAAAAAAAAATATATATATATATATATATATATATATGTAAACAAAGCTAAAACTAATGTATAGACCTCTTCCCCTTTATAGATTGTGGTCTTTATAGGTTCTTAAAATTGTAAATAAGATAAGAATATGTATCCTATACAGGACTTGATGTTTACTTTGTAACTTTGTAGAAACACCTTTTCTAGATTAAATTGAAATTATATTCCTGGCTGCTTCTACTATTGCTCTTTCACCATTTTCTCAGTTGAAATGGAAGTGGTGGCCAGGTGGAAGCAGGGTCTCCTGCCTGGGCATCGGGTTGCATGGAGAAAGATGTGCTGGTAGCCGTGGGCACTGTTTCCAGAACTAATAGTGGCTGCTCTCCTCCTTCAAATCACTGAGGTCGTGTGTGTACTTCTGGAGTCTGTCAGTTCTCCTAACCTTGTTTCCTTGGGAAGAGAGGCTGTTAAATGCCTCTTGTTCCTGTCGCTTTCATGACTAACGGGGAAGTTCTGTGCTTTGTTTGAACTACGTCTGTACCTGGTATTTTTCATGGATTTTCTGTAGTAGATGCTAGCAAAATAAAGCACCAATAGACTTGAGAAAAGAAAAAGAGAGAAAGGGAAATAATAGGGGAGAACTAAGTGGAATTCACTCTAAAAATTATTTTACTGAGTTTCAGCTATTTTTTAGGTGTGGTCTGTTCTTTCACAACCAAAACTTGCACCTGCTTCCAGCACTGTCTTATATTTAGAAATCTTAGAAAAGATAGAACATGATTTTTTAGCAGTTTTTCAAAGGTGTAATTGCTTTGTAGACATCTTCAATTCTGACTCAGAAGTGTGCGCT
>NW_010581190.1:53714-90981 GCF_000705375.1 Tinamus guttatus | reverse complement strand
TTGTTTCTACACTACGTTTATGTGTTCTCTCAACATAAGAATAAATGTAAACTAAAGCTGCACATAAAGCATCAGTGAAGGCACGAGGTTCTCAAACTCCGTGTCTATTAAGAATAGTTCCTACAAGCTGCAGTGTCAAGTAGAATATCCCCAGAGTCAGGGCTGGAATCCCAAGGACAAGGTGTGAATATAATATGCCAATGAGCTGGCCTTTAGAAACATTTAGTTCTCCTCTCCACCTTACCATTTTGCTAGTTCCTCATGCATCTTTTTAACATGTTTTGACACTTCATTGCTTAACTACTTAAATGGCACCTTTCTTTCTTCGGACTGATTTTGGTGAGATTATCATGAATTTAAAAAACAAATATGTGATTGTTCAGTTTTGTGAACAAGTCCTTCAGCCATTAGAGTCACATGTACCAAAGAGTGCCTAGTTATTCTGAAAAAGTGAAACATTTTCACTGAAATCAGATGTAGTAGTAACAGGTCTTAAAACTGTTAGTGGGTATTTGGGTCTCTGAGGAATTGCTATTGACGTGTAAACAAAATGGCGATGTGTGCTGAGCAAGATTCGTGTTTTTTTATAGTGCCCTGATATTTATACTAAAGCATAAATGAATTAACGGTGTAAACAGAAGTATCAGAGAGACAAAAGAGATTTATGTATATTACCTTTTTTTTATTAAGAAAGTTTTGGTGCAAGAGAAATATTAAGAAAATGTTCATTTCCTCAGTTTTAGATCTTATATCCTTAATGGTTTATTCAAATATATAAATTCCCCCCCCAACAATTATTTCTCTTAAACCCTACCTTATCTTATTTCTCTAAAACAGAGATCTTGGAACTCTACAAGAAATCTCTCTTCCAAAATCATTTATACACTTGTTGGGCCCTTTTGAGAGTTAAATTTTGACATATAAATAAACTCAGAGCATGCAAATAGATCACACATTATCTTCACTCCTCTCTAAATATCCGTCACATAAACATGCTCTAGACTGAAAATGTCTGCAGTTTCCTAATTCAAACTGTATGCTCTCAGTTTTCTGTAATTATACTTTTATTTCTCATTCTTGTTTCCTTTATTGGATTACAAATATCTTTCAAATCCTTTCTGTGTTCCAAAAGCTGTGACTTTTACTGTTCAATGTCAAATTTACACATGCTGTGTTGTGTACAAAGTGTTTATATGTATGAAGTATGAGATACTGAGGTTATTATATGGACCAGTTTACCAGAACTTGTGGCTAGTAATTGGCCAAAGGAAATGCGTTTATTTTTTTTCTGCTTAATATGCGGACATTATCATATATTATTCTTATGGAGAGAGCACAAATTTAATGGATTCTTCATGCAGATAGTGTAAGCCTTCCAAGGAGCTGCCATAACCTCTCTGAATGAGTTTTGCCACGTAGTAATAGGAGAAAAGCTTGCTGTTCAGAAGCCGCTGCCAGTAGCCAGCTCCAACATTAGTCAGAACGCTTTGTTCACCCTTAAGGAATCTATTAAATCTGTATTATTTTTGCTGGTTATAATTTCTGATCCATTTATCTAACCCTTCAGATATTACTATAGCCATCTGCTCTGAGCAGCAACCAATTTATGATGGCTGTATCTTACCCGTTGAAGCGTTACTCCCACCTGTCTCATTTCTGCATGTAATGAAAATGAACTTTCAGTAAAAAAAAAAAAGAAAAGTAATATATGTCCTCTTTTCTCTTCCTCCCTTCCTTGACTGGAAATGAGAACAGTTGGAAAACAAACTGAAATCTGATAAATGGCCATCAGAACTTGAAACTTGCAGCTGAAAGATTTCTAGGCAGAAAATAAGATGTTCTCTGGAGTCAGACCAGCTGAAAATTAGCAAATGTGAAGTTATCATATCTCCTTAAATGTGTTAGGGTTGTGCTATATAGAATATCAGCTACTGAATACTCAATCTTATGTTATCTCATCTTATGTGAGGTTTCGTTCTTCTGGATTTCAAAATCTGCAGAAAGCTATTTCATGGGTTTGCATCTGCTTATGACAGAAGCACTGGGACAGAGGAAGGTGACAGCTTTCCATTACTTCTTTCTTTGATATTTTGTGTGTGTGTATGTTTTTCAAATCAGAGCAATTAGCCAGTTTGACAAACTCAGTGCAGCTAATGCTCAAGATGGGCTGAGGTGTGGGCTAAAAGCCCTTAGATAATCTTGTCTGCTCTTGGTCTTTCTTTGCATGTCAGATTTGTCAGGTCGAATTTGGGCTGGCAAGCTTTGAAGCCACGAAGGAAGCCAGACTTTCTAATGCTACCAAGGAGCAAAGGACCAGAAGAAAAGTACATCACGGTAGAGCTCAGTGAACTTCCTGATACAGACCTTGGATTTACTTGTAACGTTTTATGGCCTTACAATATATTGAAATTCAGTCTCTAGTGAATATGCAGGAAAGCAAATTTAAATCATCATAACTTCCTTTCATTCCAGATGGTTTCTATAGGCTTCTGAGACTTACCTTCAGCACAGAGTGTATTTGTAATTTTAAATTTATCATAATAATTCTCTTTGCTGCTAGCCTTGAAAAAGCATTGCAGTTTCTTTTATGTAATGGGAATGTAGGGAACTGTATTATGTGGGTTAAAGTATATCTAAGTTCCTAATCTTAAACTTAATTAGTCTTATGAAAGGATGAAAAAAGTCTAAAAAAGTGCTATTTACCCTTGATAGGAAAATCACTGTGTCTGTTGTCTGATCCCTACTGTTTGAGGAAGAAATTCTTGTGTAAACAGGTGGCTGTTTTGCCCCAGCATTGTTGACACTGGAAAATTACAGTATAATTTTTCTTTTCTCCTATCTTTTATTGGTGTTGTGAGAATCATTTTTTCTGACCCAGTCATTGTTAAAAGTAAGTAGTTTTGCTGTTCTAAAATACCCAGTAGCTGATCGGTCACATCAAAATCTAAATTACTCTGCATGAGATAAAAACAAAGTCCAGATTTGCCTTGACTTGCCTTTATGCTGCCATGTTTTAATTCCTCCTTTTTAAAAATAATGCTTTTCAGCAAGGATAGGAATGGTGTGGGGAAAGTAGAAAATACATTGTGTTAACTTGTCTCATTTTGAGGATTCCTGCTTGAGATTGGAGCTATGCTGGATACAACAGGATTCTCCCAAAATTGAAAATAATCACAAAGACTGCATCTGCACGTATAGGAAGGGGCTGAGGCTTTCCTGCTCTTCAAATTTATTTGACAGAGTCCAAATTAAATGAAGTAATCATGAAGTAATCAACAAATACTGAGGCTATCCCTACTAGTTTATGATTCTATAATCAAAGTCCAAATACCAGTTTCTTTCCAACATTCTTCCTTAAATTTGTTAATAATTAATGTTTGGTTTTAAGATTTCAAATTCCAGAATTACTGTTGCAGCCAATTTCTTAAGCTTTTTACTGGTGACAACAACAATTACTTTACAGCTTTTGGATTATCCAGGGAGGAAATCTTCAGTTTTTATTGAGGGGAAGGGAAAGGAGAGGGGAGCTTTGTGTGTGTCTGTGTCTGTGGGTAGTGGATTAGTTTTGTTTTAAGACAGAAACTACTATTCTGATTGTAGAATTACTGCTAATGATTTAGTTACAAAAAAGTAGGGGGTAAAGCTCTACAGGGATATTTTTATATCTCTGTTTCTGCATTAGATGGTGAACTTGCAGCAATTGTGATTTTTAAAATGGATATTAAGCAGTATATAGAAATATCAAGGTTTGAAATTAAAGAGCTTCTTGAAAAGCAGATGTGATGCTCTATTTCCTACTCTGAGTAAACTCAAGAGCAGTTCCAGCTTTTTCACTGAGTTTGCAAACAAAGGCACGCTGTGTGAAATGCCTTCTGCCTCAGTATTACCACAGAGGTTGCTCCTAGAGCATGTGCCCGTGTGCATGGAGAGCTCCTAAGTTGCAGTTTAGTTGTACAACTAAAGGAGCTGCAAGTCCCACTGGAATTTTTTCCCTACCTGCTCCTGTAATGGGGATCTCAGGGTCGAGATACCCTCAGCGTAGGCAATAACGGGGCAGAACGAGGGGAGAGGGATCACCACAGTACTTCCTTCATGTTATTTTTGGATATGACCAGCATTCCTCCCCTTACACACACCCCTTTTTCCCCCAGCCCCCTTCTCCTGCATGCATTACAAGCTCACGCAAACACTCTCACGTCCTCGGCAGCAAAGCGAGAGCAGCCGCTGGCCCGCGGCCAGGGGAGCGCGCTGGGCTTCCTCCTTGCCAGCAGGCTTTGTTCGCGCAGCGCCGCCGAGAGCGGCCTCAGCGCCGCTCGCCAGCGCCCGCGACGCGGCCACCTCCGCCCGCTCCTGATCTCCTCCGCGCTCTTGCAAACTAGGCTCAGTTCGGGGCAGTGAAGCTGAGAGCTGGGACAGTCAAGCAGTTAAGGACCTGAGGCCATCAGTTACCAGCCCCTTTGGAGGGGCTGCGGGTCCACGCGCGCCGCCAGGGTAAGTGCCAGCATTAAGCGCGAGGCGAGAAGGTGCCTTGGCCCTTTGGCTGCGGGTGGGGGCTGGGGTGGGAAGCGCGCGAGGGAATCGAACCGTGCGCGCTCCTCTCGAACAGAGCCTGGCGCGGATGTCCTCCTGTCTCTACCTACCCGAAAAGCACCTCAAGAATGTATGCATTTAGCCAAATTCCTAAAGAGCTGCACAGTTCTGGAGAGCTTTCCAAATGGCTTCATTGTGGGGCTTTCTGCAGCTCTGCTTACTTGTGAATTGTGCGTACGGTAGAGTAACAATTACTAGTGGTGGAAATAATTTATTTTAGTGTAACAGCTGAACCGGACAAATAAAGATTGTTCATCGCAGAGGATATGAACAGAGCTCAGGTTTGGTAAGGATGGGGGTGTAAAGGGGGCTGAAGACTGTGTAGCTTATAGAAACCAGAACTAGACTCACTTTAAAAATGACTGGAATTCATTCAACCCCCCTCCCCAACCACCTTTATCCTGCATGCCAAGTGAAGCTGTTTTTAAAAAGAAGAAGCTTTTGCAAGTCTTCAGGTTGGGGGCATACAAGTGAAAGCTAATGTACGGTGGAAAGCAGTGTATACTTGGGTAAATTACTATCATGGAGAGGGCAGGAACTGCAAAAAGAAACCTGGTTTTCTTCCAGAGAGTGGCGTGGCTGCTCTTGCTTTATAAAAGCATTAGCACAGCTGTCTTCTAAGTTTGCTAGCATAAGGAGCATACAGCTTTGTTACCAGGACTTTTTTTTTTCTTCTCCTTGGCTTGTCTTTAGGAAAAGTTTTGCTGTGATCAGCACAACAGCAGGTTAATCCAGCTGCCTTGCTTTCAGAAATGCCATCTAGCTGTCAAAAGAAATTTAACTTAGGGACCCATTTGTCTTAAAGCCACCGATAAGCACTACTATCAGCATGCTCTTACGTCTTGCTAGATGGCTCATCTGAACAAAGCAATAAATGAGAAAGCCTTGAAATCCAAAGGTTCACATATATGATAAATTTGAGAAAAAAGAAAAGGTCATGAGATTGAAAGTACTTAAGTCGGGGGGGGGGTGTGGGGGGGGCAAGCTTTCCCTTAACTCTGGCTCTTTTAACTACTTCCAGTAGTTATTCCAGCATTTTGAGAGGCACGCGTCTCCCTCCCCAACCACCTTCTTTAGTGCTGGCTTATCAGGGCTTTGCAGAGGTGAATCTAGGCACATGAAAAACCTGCTGAATGAGCAAAGGGGTCATTGTGCCAAGAGTGGCAGCAGGCACAGGCAATTTGCTATTCTGAGGTCTGTCATTTTCTTTCTTTTTCTTTGTTTTTTAAATTCAGAAACTTGTAACTAGCGATGTCCCGTTCTGTTTTTAACCCTTCATTTGGAAAAATAATGTTTGTGGTGTGGTACTTGGTAAAAACAGTCTGCTAAATTCTATATCTATGGAACGACTGCAAAATAATGCTCAGCAGAATAGCATACAGTATGTTAAGGGGTAGTGATGCCTAGTACAAATTTTGTTTGCGTTGTACTAAGGCACGTCTTCTCTCTATAGCAGTTACTAGCTCTATTTATGGCAAGTTATTCACCGGAATAGAGTTGCACGCTAGAACTAGCAAAGATTCTTTTTCAGAGCTAAAATTGGAATAGTGTTTTCCAGAGCTGGGCTCCCCCCTGTTGATGGCACCATGTCAGGTTTCCTCAGCAGTTGCTTTCAGTTTCACAATATACATGGGTGCTGTAATATCATCTTTTCTCATTGATGTGGTTGAAAAATCTGACATCTTTACACTGTTTTTCCTGCTTTGATATATTAAAGCATATTTTGTACTGACTGTGAGGTTTGGTGATGAATGTTGAGTTCAGCACTTATACACCAGAGATGGGCCTGAACCAAAAACCCTGGATTCCAACATCCTTGAACTATGAGAAAGTTGATATCAGGATCCAAATGTCTTGGCTCTGGCCCATTTCTGCTTAAGATGCACATCATTTAGGCCTCATGTTTAACTTGTTTTTTGAGGTAATTCCATTAAGACTGAAAGAAATCTTTCAAGCTTTTAAAGAGAAGGTGCTATTAAAAAAAATGTAGCTAGGTAAGCATGGCTCACTTATTTGCTGCTTAAACTTGGCTTTTAGGAGCCCCCAGTGCATTATATTCTCCTTCCTCTGTTATTAGCTTCAGAAGTAAATAATATTTTGAGATTCCTTTTGAGATATGCTGGGAAAGCCAGGAAGGGGTGGAGGGCCTCCAGTTCCTGCGGACCTCAGCGAAGCCGCGTTCACCCAGATAGTACAAGTACGTCACAGTGTTTGAGCCTAAATGATCTGCTGTGAACCTGCAACGACAGTGCCATATACATCCTTATCTACACTGAAGGCTGTGGCAGCCCACAGTAAGAAAAGTGTTAATGCAGTGTAAAGGGAAGCTCAGATTGTTACTGAAGTCAGGCTTATTCTGCTTTTTTAATTGATCAACTGCTCTGAGTCTGGCCAGCTTAATGGCTACAATGGCTCTCTGTGAATACAATTAAACATGCGCCTGCCAGCTGCTTGAGGTATCTGTGTTGGCTTCAGCAAGAAAAGCAGGCCCTTGGCGGTGTTGGCTCGCTGGGGTTTGTGGCACAGAGCGCTGATTTATTAGGCAGTAGTTACTTTTTTTATTTTTTTCTCTCCTCCTGAATGATTGAACTGTGATGTCACTTTTTGTCTTGGCTTTAACGTTTCAAAAAAATTTTTTTTCTTTGCTGCAGCCTAGTCTCTTAGTGCTGGGGAAGTGGGAAAAGTCCCAATGTCCACTGCAGAGCAGCTCTGTCTACCCCAGCACATTCCAGGGCCACCGAATCATTTGTGGTGAGAGTGATTCAGATCTGGTTAAGATGATTTAAAAGAGAGGTTATGGGCATACTGCAGTTGTGCATTTAAGAAAATACAGAGGGTTTTTTACTGCCTGATTGAGACCACATGGCTCCAACTTACACTTTTTTTTTTTAACATGAAAATTGTTGGCTGGATGTACTCAAACGATTTTTTTTTTCTCTTTAATTGCCTAGAGGCTAAGAGTTGGGATAATGGCAGTTAATGGTAAGGTCAGGCTTAAAACAAATAGTTTTTAATGTGCCTTTAAATAAAAGGAGAGATGGCTTCTTTGAATACTGCACAGAATAGAAACGTGCCTCTCTCTCTCGCTTGTGAGCAAACATATCCCAGGAATTCTTTTGGATGTTGCAGGGGAATTGGTGACCTGTTTTGAGAGGGGGAGGGATGAGGGAAGATCTCCCTGTAATAAATCACACTAAATATGTTCTGTTCTAAATGAATAATGGAAAGTATGAGAAATAAAATGGAAGGACAATGTCCTCTTTGGTTGTACACGGCTTCATTGTGTGCTCTCAAAATGAGCCTCCTGGGCTACCCTCGAGCAGAGTGAAAGCTCTGTGTAATTATGCTTTTAAGTGTATGTTTAAGGGAACATAATTATTATAGCTTTCCTTTTATTTGTAAACAGGACATATATTAAATACCAGTAGTAAATTAACTTTAGTCTGATACACAAGAGAAAATAATTAATTGTGGCCATGGTAACTTTATTGCAGATTTTTTCTTAAATTATGAGGTAGCTATAATACTGCTGCTAAAATACATTCTTTTTCCTTGAGGTTCTCTTTCATACTGAACTTACATCTCAGCTCATTTGGTATAGTGCTTGAGTGCACTAGGCTTGCTTATGTTCTTAAAAAACAACCACAAAAATGAAATAAACCACAAAGACCTTAGCTCCAAATTTCCCATTTTGGGGATATGGCTCACCTAAGGAAAAAAAAAATTGACATCCCTAGTCTCCTCAGTGGTGCCTGTTGTAATTAGCTACAATAATGTTTATCTGTGAAGGAGATTAAGCTGTACTAATAACCTGAGTGAGCTAACCTGTATTTTAGGTGCTGTCTAGAATTATGCTCTTTGTATGCATACTGCTGATTCTGTTAAACTCTTCAGCAAATGCTCCTCATCCCTCAATGTCCCCTAGTACTTTGTTCTCAGGCATCCCATTTAAATGCTGTTTATTCTTGCCTCTGATTGGAGTATGAATTAAATAGGAAGTTCTTACAGTATTTCAGTATACCCAATACTTTATGTAGGTGTAATATAAGAGTATTATTCTACAACAGCAAATCCAGAAAAAAACATCAATTGCTTCCTTTTTGCTGTCTTTAACTACTGGGATAGTAACTTTAGGTTTTTGATACTGAAAAATAAAATAATCAGTCATATAACTTCATACATCCTTTTGAACTAGTTTTTTGCTCAGTGTTACCTCTCTAATTGCCAAGACACATGCAAACTTTGTTTTTAACTTAAAATCTCTCACCCTTTAATCAGAGCCCATATATCACCGGTTAGTTAATATCTGGCACGTATAAACTACAACATAAGCGTTTTAAACTGATTTGCAGTTTGGTATAACTTTGAAGTAGACGATGCATATGGGAAAGCCATTAGTATTTCTGAGTAACTGCTGTATTAATCAGATGTCGAAATGTATACCAGAGCACCTTGAATTTCCTCTCTCTGAGAAAGTTCCTGTGTCAATGTTCAATTTTACTGTGTGTTAACATTACATTATATTACATTACATGAAATAGGTTTTAAAAAACACCTGATTTGTTTGTAGCTCGTCATTATAAATAAGCATCATTAGCTGCAGCATGATAAAACAGTGCAATTTTTCTGCATGTGAGGGGGCATGAGCTTTGTGGTGTTCCAGAAAGACCGTCTTCTGCCTGAGGTATTTGCAGGCGTAAACTGCCAGGGCATCTCAGTGCTTCACACCTGGGGTCAAGCAGAGCTGTGAAGGATTTGCTGCCTGCCATAGTTGAGAATAGGTTGGTGTCTGATGCTTGTGTCTCCGTGTGAACACTGAGGCAGCTCTAGGGAAGGTTTTGACAGAGCTGTTAATGCTATATGGGTATTAACTGAGGAGATAATCCATAATTAAATGGACATTTGTCACTCTTACCAATCTTTATGACTCCTTGTATGACTTCTCTGACTGTGATGTTGATGCCATCTGTGTTGCACTGCTCGTATATAAAGCAAATTCTTTCTGCTTTTCATCCTTTTTCCAAATAGTAGAAAGAGGCATGATGGAAAGGGCCGGAAATAGCAATCAGGTAATTCTAGGTTTTACCCAGGCCACAGAAAGTATGTATAATTTCTAGTCATTGAAGTAAGGAATTTACCTTTCTGGAGACTCAAGCACTGACCTCGAGCTAGTTAGATTCACTGGGAGTATTTTATTTCCCAGTAAAAACTCCCGTTCCAGCTATTTCATAGTGCACAGGACACACAGGGCATGTTTCAGGCTGTGGGGGCAGGAGTGGTGGAAGTGGAGAGCGTTTGGAGGCCGGCAGGCGCTGGCCAGAGCTGCGCAGGCAGCGCCCAGAGCAGTGGGGCCCGCGTGCCCTGGGATCCCCGGCAACCAGGGAGAAGCTCCGCTGGCCATCCGGGAAGCGAGGGCTCGAGCGGGAGCCGTGCTGCAGCTGGCAGGCAGGGCGGGAGGAAGAGGTGCTGCCAATGTACGTGCTGAGCAGGAGTCTTGGGTAGTCACTGCTAATCAGGTAAAGGTGAGGCGCAGCCCTCGGCTCTGGCTCTGGCAGTGAATGTAGTCCTTCCCTCAGGAGTGCCATGCGCGGTTTGAAGCGTGCAGCAGTGCAGGGGTTAACCCAGGTGACAGGTATCACCTTTTGCCCATGTTGTCAGAGGTCTCCAAAGGGCTGCAGTACCTCAGCACGCTGAGGAAAGGGGATCATACCCTGGAGGTGTCCAGAGGGCAGAGTGGGAGAACCAGCTTGCCCTTCCTTTCTAAATCTCATCTAGGAAATTGCAGATGCTCTCAGAGAGTCAAAACCTTGACTTTCAGCTCTTCTGTCAGGAGCTTTTTACTGTTCCTCTCGTTGTACCTACTCCAAGGCGGTGTCCAGAGGGCAGAGTGGGAGAACCCTCCTCCTTGCCCTTCCTTTCTAAATCTCGTCTAGGTAATTGCAGATGCTCTCAGAGAGTCAAAGCCTTGACTTTCGGCTCTTCTATCAGGAGCTTTTTACTGCTCCTCTTATTGTACCTACCCCAAGGTAGGCAATAGAAAAAGAGCATATCCAAGAAAGATACAAGCGCTTGTAAATGGTGGCAGCCGTTACCTAGAGATGATGCCTTTCCTATACCAGTAACTGTTGAAACATGTATTTGGTAATACTACATTGGGAATTTATACAGATATAGTAAGTATTGCTCATGTACCATTATGCTAGTTAATTTTGCAGATCAGTTCAGAAAGGTCAATTCAGATGAGTAGGCATAGAAATTACTTAACTTACAAATGTGGGTTTGCAAAGTGCCTGAACCTCTCTAGCTCTTCTAGATATTCATCTATTATTGAAAGGAAGCAAATTTTAGATGGTCAGCTGTAGTTCAGCAATTTTAAAAGACACATCAGCTTTAACAATTTGGGTTTTTTTCTAAATATTTCTTTAAATAGTTCCATAAACATTTTCCAGTTGTCTATATATAAAGAAATCAACACCACTGACTCTGAATTACAGCTTTAAGAAACATATGCCAGCATGCCTGTAAGACACAGCAAGAATTAGCTGTATGGCTAGCATATTCAAGAAAGACACTGCATTACACCATTAAGCAGTGCAATACATAAAAGGATCGATTTTATATATATATATACATTTATTTATATGTATTATATATATATATATATATACACACACACACATACTTTTTAGGTGAATTGAATGCTGAAAATAGCTTTTTCCTTGTTCAGATCATGAGTGGACATGTGCTTATCCAAAGCAATCTAGTAGATCAATATGAATGATAGTCCTCAATCATAAGACATGTGGACATGGAATACTGGGGATGTACTAATATTTGCTTTATATGTGAATAGTTATTTTTCAGAAATGTAGTATGTCTGCTTAATTTATGCAAGTTTTGCAAGTTTCCAACCCACATCACATGCCTGTTATCCTGGGCAGCAATTGAGTCATATTTCTGTAGTTGGGTAGTAAGTCTGCTGATAATATATTTAAAAATATATTTAAAATATTACACATTAATTTATAAAAATCTTTTTACACTATATTTATATACTGAGTGAAAAGAGAAATAATTATGTCCTTAATAAAGCTGGAGAGGCTCATGCTTTTGATTTAAAGCACCCCAGAACTTTGAGTGTGGGGACAAAAGGTGGAAGAACTAAGAGATCTTGGCTTACATTTTGGAGGAAAGCTCAGCCAACAAAAATTACAGCAAACTTCTTCAAAGCTAGGTTTTTGAATCTTCATCAGATAGAGCAAAAAGTGTGTCAGAGGTATGGTTTATTTCTGTTTAGAAAAGTCTACTAGCCAAAGCTCATTCAATGTCATTAAGCTACAAATTAATAATTCTAATTGGCATTCGAAAGAGTGAGCCCTCTCAGCCTTGAGTCCTTTCTATCTAGAAAGGTTATTTACTGATACACTGAATAGAGTAGGCTTGTCTGAGACCAGTGATTTTGATTTCTTAATTTAAGGAAAGCAGCTTTCATTGCAGCTAGACTAAAATCCTTTGCTAGTGCATATTCTGTTAAGATGTGTCACTGAATGTTAGATATTTTGCTAAATCATAGAATTGTTAAGGTTGATGATCTCTTTAGAGTCCAACCCCCTTGCACATGCAGGGTCACCTACAGCATGTGGCACAGGATTGGGTCCAGGATTGCGTCTTTTCGGTCTTTATTCATTAATGTATTATCCTCTACATGGATTATCATCAACATCCCTGCAACTTTCTGAATGCAGGCCTTTGTAATCTTGAATGCCCCTGTGATAAAAGTTTTCTTCCTTGGCATCCCAGAAACTCAGGGCGCGTGTCTAGCACTGAGCCCTGTGGTCAGTGAGGTGCTGACGTGCTTGTTCTCTACATGCTGGCACTCTGCACAGTGACACCGATCTCTGTGGTGGCACCTTCAGCGACCACGTGCCACTCCTGTCCTACTTGATGTGAGGTGCCCAGCTGCTGACCTGACCCACAGGAACCAGATCTGCTGATCAGCAAAGTTGTCTTCACTGGCTCTGGCATGGAGGCAACCTAAAGAAAGGAAGGGAAATGGTGGTAGGAAGAGTGTTTGTGTAAGAATGAAACATTTATGTATTGGATATGTAGGGTCTCGTTCTCTGCTAATTCAGCCTCCTTTTATCCAGTATTAAAGATGCAATTAAAAAGGCTTTGCTATACAGCTACAGTAATGTAGATAAATGTCTTCTGTAAACATCATTTAATAGTGCCTATAAAAAGCATGGCAATTGAAATAAATGTCATAGTTTATTTCATAGTTTTGTGTACAGTGTAACTCTAGCAAGATTCCAACCAGTTCTGAGGGTAAGCCTGCAAGCCACCATGTACCACAGCTGCATCTTGTATGTACAGTATGAATTACACTGTGTGTTGTGGACGTGGGTTTCTTTTTGCTGCTAGTTGATTTGCAAGTTTTTAGAGCTCATGATTCAGTGCTTCAGTTTTTTTGTAAACCAGAATCATTGGTCTAAAATATTTCTCAGCTTCTTCTATTGTGGTTTCAAAAAGAAACATTACTGCCTCTTTCCTCATCAGTAATCTGTTGGCTGTGAACTTGTCTCTAACTAAACCATATAAATGCAAATATATCTTATGTCTTGAACTGACACTATGTAAATGCAATTTTATCCTCATAACTCTGTCCTCTCAATATAAAACATTATTCGACTGGAAGATAATGCCTGGCAGTTCGGTAAGCAGTTCCCCTCCTGATACGAGAAAAATAATTACAGTATGCTGGTTCAAAATCCTTCTCTGATCAAAGGACTATACAGTTATAATGGATAGCTCTGTTCAGCACTAAATCTGGGTTATAGAAAATGTGCCTTCCATATCAGCTAGGCTTGCAATCCTGTTAATTCTGCAAGCCTTAACAGTTCTTTACATCTGAAAAATGTCCAACACCTCACATGAGATTATTGAATATTTTTGATTTTAACCTGTTGTATCAGTCTTTACAGATTTTATTTTCTTTCTTCCCTTCTGTAATCACATTCATTTCTTATCAATTACTAGTAGTAGCAACTTGATGTAAGCCTAGATCAACAGAAGTCAAGTGATGGTAGCTGTAATTTAAGTGAATAGTTAGAATTATTTAGTCAGTGCGTAAGAGACCTACTTGCAGCACTTGTAGTTAACAGAAGTCTGCCACCAAACTCTGCCATGACACAATAAGTGAAAAGACCTTGGAGATGAGAGCTCGCACTGGTCTGTTCCTTCAGGCCTGTGCAGCCTGAGTGGTAATTTTATGGCCAACGTGTCTGGTGAGGGAAGGTCAGAGTCCAGTCACATGCTGAAGAGTTCAGTGAGTCCATGAAAGGTGGCCCTGGGGTAAGGCAGAGGGATCGGAGTCCTGACCTGCTTCTTATGTGTTTTGGATAACAGAGGGCTTCACTTCCGTTTCTCAATTGATAGCACTTATGTAATTATCTAATTATCCAATTATTGTTTCAGTGCTCAAAGTCCTATTGTTTGACTTTGCTATTTGTGAAATTAGTTGAAAAGCCTATGTTAAAAAGTTTCTCTTCAGAGCAGTGTGTTATTAGGCTACATCAGAGCCATGAACGTGCACGTGCATCCGGCTGTGTGGGTCATAGGTGAGAAAGAATAGTTATTTTGACCCATTAGACCCATAATCCAGTGCTCATATTCATTGGTCTTAGGTGCTTCAGGCAATTTTGATGAATGCTCTTACTCAAAATACATCTAATCTGATAGAATGGAAAATGGAGGAGAGGAGGACAGGATGGAATAAAATGAGAAGTAATAATACTTGGCTCTTCCAGCATTCTCTGAGGCAGAACAGACCATGTAAAAGTGAGAATGTAACTTCTAATAGCATGTGCCTGTGCAGTGCTTCTGAAGCACTGAACTCTACCTCTGTTGTGAGATGCTTCCTCCACTTCTGGCTCTCAGTACAGGGCAGATTGCACTTGAAAGGTGCTTTTTAAAACGTGTGGAATATCTTACCATAACTTCCTTTAAACAAACCTTTAAGAAAGATCCATGGAAAATAAAACAGGCAACACTGCCTGGTTCATCTTTAGAATCCATTTTGGAGAGAGAGGAAGAGAATTTTTTAACTGTAGGGTAAAAAACACAGAGCAGCAGTTCTACTTTAGAAATCTAATATTCTGATTTTTTGGAAGGAGATGATAATTTCATGTAGCAAAACAGCAAATAAATCAATTTTTGCTGGCACAACAACAGACACAAGCAGAAAGGGGCTGCTTGACATACTGACAAATGAATTAGTGGAACAATCTGAAACGCAGATAATGTCTACCACACTCTGACTCCAGGGTAAGATGTTCCAGGCCCAAGAAGGAAGTTGTACAAAAACATTCAGTTTAATTACCTGTCATAAAGAAAGAAATTACTGCTCCATGTCTGGAAGTTCATGTTATAAAACTATAGGGGTTCCTATGCAGTAACCAGTTAATTGCAAAAACTGTGCATTTCAGGTGCTGCGCTTTTTCATATACTGAATTCTGCATAGAGTATTTCAGTTTTGTGGTACTCACATGAGAGTATAAAAGTGTGAAAAAGGAAGGGTTATATGTGGTAACTATTTAAACCTGAATTTCGTTAAAAATCATACATAGAGGCAGATATACATATAAGCACTTAAAATAATTTTATTCTGGCAATAGCTGACGGTGCATTTCTACCTCATTTGTGACTGCAGTTTCTCCTTCTGCATATCTATAAATCATTTTGTCTTTGTTCTTAGATATATGGAAGGAACTTGCGTGTTTATTAGCATTGGAGGTGTGCTACTGCCCCTATTGTAAAAGGCTTCAAAGTATATAAGATATTTCACAAAGAAACAAGACGCTTCCAAAAAATTATGAACTATGAAGTACAAACTGAGAAAGATGCGTAAAATGTTAGGGTGCGAAATGAAGTTGCACTCTTTTTAGTTGCAAGCTGCTGTGTTTCCTAATTTGAGCTTGTGCTTTGCTTCATCCTTCTGCTCGCTTATGGCTCATAGCACCTACAGTTCTCAGGATAAACCATGCTGAAACCAGGTATATGGACCTGCAAACAGTGACAGGAGCCTTCTTTTTCTCTCTCTGTTGGCCTTTTCTGCGCATTCTGTTTTATTTTGGTCTACTCATGAAATGATCCACCTCTTTCCAAACATAAATAAGGGCCATGATTTTTTTTATTTGTTTTTTAATTACTGTAGGATCATCATGGCTTGCTAGTATTTCCTGTCTAATCTCTCTTTTTATTTCTTTCTCCCCCAGAAATTTACCTGCTTTGATGATTAGTTTTCAGGGTGCTCATTTTTGAGGAAAATAATTTAATCAGTTCAATCTTGGCCTTTAACAGCAACAAATTTGAAGATATTTTATTGTCAGGCAATAATTGCTTGGTTCTAAGTGAAATTTATCACAGGCTCTGCAATAATGTAAAACTGAAGAAAGTGACTACTATAAAAAAAAAGTCTTTAATTAACAGGTAATATAATTATCTTATTTTCTGAAAGTTCTCATAAATGGTGTGAAAACCTTAGTACATTAAATATCGTAAAACCTGTTCATGTTTTATTATGCCTCTGAGGTTAGCTTCCCATTAATTCATCTGTTTTTATTTATGTATACGACCATTCAGTCATAATTTATAAACTTATATATACATAAATTCACTATTTGCAGAAGTTGGGAAATGCAAAAGAATTATTACTTTTAATGTGACTAGCTGTTTATGT
Organism: Tinamus guttatus; assembly: GCF_000705375.1. The sequence goes on along the minus strand of NW_010581190.1, from coordinate 74,654 downwards.
GGCAGAGTCCGTATGCTTGTCGTGAAAAGTTGTTTGCAGCTCTGTGTTTTCTCTTTTCCATGATCTCATGATTACCCAAACCTGTAAGGAACTGAGTTTGTCCAAGACTGTTTGTCAGTGAAATTGCTGCTTCTGAAAATGGCAGATTTATACCACTGGTTTGTGTCCAAACACAGAAGGCTGAGTTCTGTGTTACGCTACTCAAGCTCCTCTTTCAAGTCCACGCTTTATACCCACGAATGCTCAATGCGTTTATCTTCAGAAGCCGCTCAGTTAAAAGTTTGTGGTTTGGTGATAGACGCAAATGAGAACAATATCAAACGTAAATCAAACCATAATATGAGGTAGGATTTACACTTTGGTCTTCAGGAATGGAAGATGAGTTATTCAGCATTCCTTGGTTGCCTATATGAAGAAGTTGCTGTCCAGGCAGTTTATTTAATATTTTCTGTTTTCTTGGTCAATTAAAGAAAGGTGATCTCTTTCCTCTTGTTACTAAATAAACAAATCTGCACGGATGCTTTCTGTTATACATAACAAAACTAGATTAGCTGCAGTGTTGTATCACCTCTGGATACCACTGGGGGCACTTGTATACCTGAAGTACAGAATATCATTTGCCCCAACCCATAATATGATCAAACGGTAAGAGTCACTTCCCTGTTCCCCTAGGCTCTTTAGTCATTAATGTACCTCCAAGACTTTGAAGCAGGTTCATCAACAAGAAAGTTGCTAGATATTTGTCATTTTTCAAGCTTCAGTTGTTTTTCTGATAAACTTTCAAGTTAGTATTTTTCCAGTAGTCAAAATTATAAAAACATATACAACATATACAATTAGAAAGTTACTGCTGCAAGAAGTGTCTAGTAGTGAATGTTACCTTCATGTCTTGCACAGCCTTCTATAACAGAGATGTTTATTAATCACAAATACTCTTATTTTCCTTTCTCTATAGTATATTATCCATGGCCTTTATAAAGAGAAAAATAGTTTTAACTTTTTCAGTGTTAACATGGAATGTAATATAGGCTTATTCTTCAATTACCATTTTGCCAGTTTTCTTTTTATTTCTTTTTCACTTTAGGTATTCTATTACTGCATGGAATCATGCATATCTTCTAGACCTTTATAAGAGTGTGGGTTGACACAGAGACAGGCAACTTATCCTAATGAAGGTTTACTGGAATAGAAGGATTTGGCCTTACTAACTGATTCTTTTCAATCATTTTCCATAGTACAGGGTCAAATTATGCAGAGCATTAAAAGAACTGGGACTTATTTAAATTATTGTTCCACTTCTCCCACACCAGGGCCATATCTTTTAAGACTTTCAAAAAGAAAATGATGTATTTGAATAAACAGAAATGTGAGGAAAAAGTGTGGGGGAGAACTATAAAGGAATAATATTTTAGGACAAACTTGTTGTGAATCTTTGCTTCAGTAGAGACTTATGGAGCAGTGTAGTCATAGTCCCAAGTATCTTCATTCCTCTAGTTTGTGTTATGATGTGCACAACTGTTTTGTCTAAGGGGCTTCATTAAAAATAACTTACAAAAAGGTTGAGAATAAATTTCATTGAGTTTGGTAATTCCAGAAGGAAACACTTGTGGCATAAATTCTGCTTGTGCAGAACTGAGTTGAACTCAGTAGCCTTGTGCTCCACTGAAGGTGAGAGAATGCAAAACAAGCAAAGGTAACTGGCAAACAAAGAAAAGTTTTTAATTATCTTAAGCTAAAATGTGAAATATAGTGTGTTCTTTGTAAGACAATGTATTGTGAAGTTAAAGACTTTTTAAACTAAATGTTTGTGTTCCCAGTGTAGTCAATACTTGCACCCATTTTGCATTGCCTTGTGTGAACATGTCTATAAGGCAGGTAATTAAGAAAACATAAATACAGAATAAATACTTTTTTAAAAGGTTCTATACTTCAAAACTGCAAAGTAAGGCCGAGAATTACAAAGACAGAGATGAGATACAATCTGAAATATTTAAGAGCTTTTAAGCAAAACCTCTGATTTTAAGACAAACGAATTACTTTTCAATTAATTGGATGATACTGGTTTTCTTTTGTCCTTTTGTTCCACAAAAATTTTTGTACCCAGAGAGAACAATCCCGGTTACAGGCAGGATCTCTGCTCTGCCTCTCAATATCTTGCTTGAGTGTCTGTCAGAAGCTGAAGTGAGCTTCACTGTTGACTTCCTTGGCCATAGGATCTCCTTACTAAATATCTCCTGCGCTGCTAGCATCAGTGGGCTAGGCAGCTGCAGCCAAAATGAGCAAGTTGAGCAGAGCCTTGTCCCACAAGAAGAGCTAATAGAAAGAGACAGAGAGAACTGAGACAAGAATGGAGGGAAGGAATTTTCCTCTTAACAGGAATAAGCTGAAGATGATCCATGGAGCCTGCAGCAATAGGTGCCCCTGCCCCCTTCTTGTGGGAACTTTGGAGGCCAGGGCTCAACTGGTCACATTCCTGGGTTCCTTCCCCTCTCCTCCTTGAATCCTTGTAAAAAAGGTGATGCACAGCCTGACTTTAGTGGGAGCAGAATGGCGGGCTAGCGTCTTGAGCTGTTTCATAAAAATGCAGCCCTTTTGCTATTTCTCTCAGCTTTTATACTCTTCTGGGATGATGGTATTGATTTCTGAGTATATAATCCTGCAATTTACTCTGCTCTTTGTGAAGCCCTTACTGAAATCAGTGAGAGCTTGGAGATCACTTTGCACCAAATGAAAAATCGTTTGAGTTGCTTATATGGATAAGCAACAGACTCATTTGTAATACTATCCTCTTTTTATTAAATGGCTTCTGTGGTTTTCAGCGTGTTACAGGCATTTCTGGACCTGCTCGACTGGAGTTTCAGGGGAAGCACTAGATTTTCAGCATCCATATTTTCAAAATAAAAACATGTAAAGTGTGTGCGTTGCTATTGGTACCTCTTTTATAAATACCTATACAAATATGAAAATTAAAACAAAAATACTGCATTATTATTTGTACAAAAACTGAGCTATGCACAACTAGGGTAAGCATCTGGACTGTATAACTTGCATGGGGAAATTACAAAGTAGAAGCTATATAGTGTTAGGATGGAAATACTGACTCTGCCAGTACAAGAATGTTAGAGTATTTCATTTTAACTTCTCTTGCTAGACATACTTAACACCACTAAGGATAAAATTACTTTTTAATTTACAACTTATCTCTCTGCACTATTTGTAGTGGTCTGAGTTCCCTATTATAATACTTCCCTTAGGCTATGTCTTAAAGTTTCACTTCAGCTGCCATCTTAAATTAACTTTTAAGAATGTGCCGAAAGGAAAGCCTCTCTATTCCTTAGTGACATTCAGAAAACACAGGTTCCAGCAGGCTTATGCATTAGAAGGAACCTTGAACTGTTTTTCTTTAGGCCCTGGTGCTCACTCAGTCAGTGTAGTGTTCAACTCTGTTTATATTTTGTTCACAGTCATTAAAATCCCAGACACATGCTCGTATGTTTCCATGCATGGAGGTTTGTCAAGAAGTAAAGAAGAGTGAGGAAGAAAGGCAAATTATGAATTGCTACTTAATATCAGTGTATGCAAACTGCTTCTCACCTGATGTCCCTGGCTGTCCTTTCTAGTCTATTCATCAAATTTTGCTGTCATACATTAATGTATCCCAAGGAAAAGGAGATGAAGGTTGGGCACACAAAGCAAGTATCTTAACTGCTGTTCCTATCGCTGGTGCCAAAATTTGCTTGCTTGGAATATTGGCTTTCTAGTCCAGTGATTGTGTTTCAGAGTCACCATTCAAAACATAATTGCTATTTTTAACCTACAGTAAAGAAAGTGCAGGTGAAAGCTAAGCCTTGCTGCAGAAAGGGAAAAGCCAGGGATGGTAGAGTGGCAATACAGGCAAGACACAGAATGGATTAGAAAGGAGCGAAGCTCTGAGAAATGCGATGTGATGTGAAAGTTGGTAAGATCTTTAATAGCTAATAACATTCATTCCAGTTGTATAAATCTGATCTTTTTTGCCTACCTTCTGCCATCATTACAGCTAATAACATTCATTCCAGTTGTATAAAATCTATATTCCTTTGATCTTTTGCCTACCTTCTGCCATCATTACAACATTTTGTGTGCTCATTCAAGGGGCCGTTTCTCTGCAAATTTGCATGAACATTAGCACGACCATGAAGACAAGCTAGGATTCTTGGTTCGCGTTCTATAAACTGTTATGGGCAGACAGCTGGAAGGCCTTTTATTGGTCTCTCTCCCTGTTTTGTTTCTATCTATGGACTTTATATGATATCAAGAATTTAGAGCAAAGAGTCAGTGAAAAGAGTAGGTTACTTTTTTTTTTTTTTCCATTAAGTGTCCGGAACCTGTGAGGCAGACACCTTTTTTTTCTCTCATACCAGTGATCTTTGTGTGAGAATTCTCTTTTTCTTAAAACGTTTGCTCCGGTTTTGTGTGTTTTTTTTATTATTATTATTATTTTTTGTTACTGTTCCAGTCTGTTGGTTTTGGTTTGGTTTGGGGTTTTGGACCCTCCAGAAGCAGCAGCGTTATTGCCTTCTCACACCTGGGTAGTAATCCTCTTATCCCAGGAGGATCAGTAGGCTGGAATAGACTGCACATGAGTTAATGCTGTCCTAGTTGGCGCAAACTTGGAATTTTCCTGTCAGATTTTCTTTGCGGCTGTTTTTCTCTGTCTAGCCGTGACTCCTTTGTGTTTGTATGGGCCTGTCTCCCTTTGATAGTGATTTGCTGTTTGCTTTGGTGGTCTCTCTCCAGAAAGAGAGAATGCCTCAAAAATTGTTCTTTCAATCCTTTTTAGTCCTTAGGAGCAGAAATTCCTCGTTCCTTGAGTATTACGCATGTAATGGCAGTAGGACTGATGAGGCCTCTAGATACCATAATCTATCCATTATCATCTTGTTCTTTACTATAGCCCAAAATATATAAAAGATGAAAACTGAAATTTTGTCTTTCTTCAGGCAGCAGCTACTTCAGTTAGTGTTATTAGCTGTCAGATACTTTTTTCTTCCTAAACTCTGGTGAACCAAACTGGAAAACTAGCAAGTTAATTGCAAGAGAAGTATTTCTGTTGGGTATTTTCTCATTCACTGTAATCTTTATTTAATCTTCAAACAAAATTCACATAAATTGCTTCTCACTTTCTGTCAACAAGTAGCTGAACAAGAATAAAACAGAAAAGCAATTGGAAAGCAAAAGAGAATATAGCTCTTCTTTGTTTCTATTCTTCATTTCAAAAAACCTTGCTGTTGCCTGGTGTGGCTGGTGAATTCTCCTTTCTGCAATAAGCCATGCAGTCAAACATGAAGCCTGCTTCCCATTCATCAGATATCACACTAATGATGGTTGAGATAATTTTGTATTGAATTGCTCGCTAATGTGTTTTCTCTCCCTGGCAGACAGTGTCTGATGCAGCAGGTCAGGACTTGTTTTCAGTGGTGAATCAGTCATTTACCAAACATGCAGTGATTCTCAACCCCAGCGAGCACTGAGGAATAGTTCCCACCGATGTCACCTGAGGCGAGCTGGGTACTTGCATGAATGAAGCAACAGCATAAGGCTTGCCCTCCCAAGAAAGCAGCTTCTTTATTAAACATTATCTGACAAAACTTTCTGCTTTATAATTACATGCTTATCATAAATTCTCAACTACTTGGTGAACATGGAATTTGGGAGACAGTAGAAACCAGTACAACACTCACGAAACTAAGATGGGATCTAGCTCAGAAAATAATTAGGTATGGAGGAGAGGTTTTCCCTCGCAGGAGGCTATTGCCCCTATCCTGGGCTTTTGTACGTGACTGTATAGAAGTTGAATTAACCTCTCACAGATATTGTTTAAAATAGAACTTCGGAAAGACTGCACAGAGTTTGGGGCTGAGGGTCTGATCAGGAGAAACAACAGCAGAGATCTTTGCACGAGGAGACGGGAGGAGTTGTGACAAGCAGAGGGGAGGCCAAGAGGAGGAACAGAAATGTTAATTTTGGCAGCTAAACTGACAAGAATAAATTTGTCTGTGAGCCCACTGGTTGTAAAAGTAGGCCTGAGGGGTCTCCTGAGTAAACAAAGGGAAGTTTATTAGTTCCTTTAAAAAAATGATACTTTCTATGTGCATTTTCTGGGCTCAATAGAACACAGAAAAGGAACTTTTTAGTGTTTTAATTACAGAAGAGAACTGTATATGGTTTTAATGCCACTTTCAACATCTTGTAGCTTTCAGAAATAGCAGCTCTGCTCTTCAGAAGCACAGAGGACTTGTCCACAGTTATGAGTATTATTCAGAAAAAATGTCTCGTGTAAATCTGTTGTATTTCTTACTCTGCATTCTGCAATAAACACAAATTTTCAGGTTCTGCAATCTGATATTGCCGGAAAAAAAAAAAAAGTTCTGTAACTTTTTTTTATGTGCTAGCTGCATGTTCTTAGTTTGCAGGAAAGGCAGGAGAGGGGGAGCCGTTGCTGTGGGGGCGCCTGCGCTGCTGCTCCAGGGCACCCCATCTGCTCTCACAGGTCGGGGATCTGTAACGCCCTGTGCTGATTTTGTTCTCTGGAGACTGGCAGAAGAGCAAAACATCTGTAACACCAACATTTCTCGCAGAAGTATGTACAGAGTCAATAATAATAAATAATATCATCAGGTGTTTTGGTGGTAGATTCTATGTCCTTAAAAAGATTTTTAGTGCCTTGTAACTTGAGGTAAAGTCTCAATGAAGTTATTTATTTTATAAAGGTCCTTACTATCTTGGGGAACTAAAATTGTGTGTAAGTGTAAATGAAAGTGCATTTACCAAGCTTGCTGTTGAATATTAGGCATTTTGTCTTTACGCTCATTACAGAAAGGTTTGGTTTTTGTGGTGCTGGCAGAGTAGGTTTGGAAGGAAAGGAGGGCACTAAGAGAGCTGAGGTCAGTAAAAGAGTCCAGCTGAGGGTCATGGAGTGAGGGATGGCAAGGGAGAGTGGTAGAGGTCAGAGTGAGTTGAGGCTGTTGGAATGGGAATGACACTGGGAAAGATCTGGCAGAATTAGTTTTCAGGAGACAGGGGAAGTTTGAGGGTAGAAGGAAGGTTCTTCCTTGCTTTACTTTTGTGATTCACTGAGCTGCCAAACACACAGAATTGTATAGTGGCCATGGGGAAAAATAAAATAAAATATAAAGCAAAATAAAATAAAATAAAAACCTACTGCCAATACTTGTTGGGCTGTGTGACATAAGCTATTCCATAATTTTTTCTTATGGGAATAGGACAGGCTGATAGAAGAGAATCAAAAAAATGGAAAGAAGATATGAAACACTGAAAAATGAAATAGAAAAAATAAAAAAAATGGAAAAATAGAAAAAAAAATGAAATAGAAATAGAAAATAAATGGTACTTCAAAAACCAAACATTCTAAGAGTGTGACACTTGGAGGAAAGAAGCAACAGGTTAAATAGACATGAGGTTGACTGTAGTTAAAGCAAGCAAGTAGATAAACATGTAGAAAGCATTAATTGCACCAAGAAGGACAGGGGATTTAATTTTAATTACCCATTATGTTTTTACTTTTTGTGTGTGCGTGTGTGTGTGTCTTTTTAAATGTGTGTGGGCTACAGATGGTTCTGTGAAGGAAAAGAGCTCCAGAATTCCCCTGACATCCAGATCCATTCTGGAAGTGGAGGACTTCATTCACTAATTATAGCAGAAGCCTTTGAAGACGATACTGGGCGCTATACTTGTCTGGCTTCAAATTCCATTGGTTCAGATAGCACCTCTGCTGAAATATTCATTGAAGGTAGGTAAAAAAAGGTGCTATGGTCAGCTAGTGTCTATAAATCAAAGAACTGACTGGTAGTGCCAATAACAATTTTCGTTATACTGGTATAGCTATTCCCATTAAGACAATGGGAATAAATACTTTAGTACTTTTTTTTTTTCCTTTAAGTGAGTTCAGGGTATTTCCAAAACACTTTATATCAAAACTTCCACTGCTAGGAAACACCACTATGTAAATATTATGTATAGTTCAATGTCAATAGTCTGAACTGTGGAGATAGTGGGTAATGAGTTTAGTCTGCAGATGACTTGTTATACTGAGTTGCTCTTAACTAAGGATAAAGTTACCTGTGAATATGCCATATATCTGCTTAGCTGAAAGGAGAGTAAAGTTATTTGTCTTTTTGTGCAGGTTTATGATAACGTTATTTATTAGTTCATTATTCTCTTCGAAAGGAAAAAAAAATCACCTTCAGAATCACACTGACCCAACTGATTCCACTTTAGGAATTTCATTCACACCCAAGCACATACAGGGCCACTGTGTAAGATAAAACCAGTGCTTAAATTAATATCACCATCTGATAGTTCAGAAAGCAAGGTATATTATGTAGTATAAATGCTTGATGATTCCTACTTTAAACAGCCTCTGGCAAAATTCCCTTATGTGTCTTAGCACTTAGTATTTTGTTAGCTTTTTTTCTGTTACACCACGTGCTACCTTCAATTAGTTCACTGACCTCCCCTATACTAAAATTGTTTTTTAAAACCTTTAATATTAAAGTAAAAAAAAACAGATTTACAGTACAGTGGCAGTAGTATTTGTTTCAGTATGAGGGAGGGCAGCTAAGAACCTAGGGACAACAGTTTGTGATTAAATTGGCATGGTTGTGATGCCTGTGATGGTCTACAAAGAGTTTAATGGGGGAAGAAGAGCTGCAATAGTTTATTATAGAGAATTCTCAGCCTTGTGTTACAGTGTTTTTATTAAAGGTGCCTCCTGCAAGTCAGCTCAAGTGAAATGCGAAAGCAGCAAAGCTTTTATTATTCTTTGAAATTTAAACATAGAAGAAATCAGTAAAAGGACAGGAGAACTGAACGTTCTTTCTTTTGCAGGTGCCACTTCCACAGATTCCGAGAGTGAGAGTTTAATTTTCAAATCAAAATCTGGAGCTATGCCACAGTAAGTGTACCGAGTAGAACCAGTGCTATGTAAACATACTATGCAAATGTCCTTAATAAGGGACCCCAGAAAATCTTTGGTAGTTTTGGATCTGAATAAGCATCTGGACAGAATATGTATGTGTGTGTCTTGTCCTTGGCTTTTCCCCTTCACTAATGTGATACAAATGTTTTGTGTTATGACTGTGAATTTTATTAATGTGCTTATTCTGTTTAGGAAGTCTGGCCGTGCTCTGACAACATTTTTGTTGATACAGACTTCTCATGTTTAGGAATTACTTTTATTTAATCCAGTCCTCAATTTTCAACCACCCAGACATATTCCTTAAAAAAAAAAAAAAAAAGACAGACGCCTACAATTAAAGAAACAAAATTTCAGTTTGTGTCTTTAAAAAAAGTACTTTTTATTATAGTATTAAAATGTAAATTATCCAAAGACCACGTTTTATTCAAACTTCCTACAATGCTGATATTTTCAGCTGATATTTGCCTTCTGTCCAAAATAAAAGTCTAAGATCGTCAAACAAATACGAGATCACTATCAACACCAGTTTAAATAAGTTATTGAAAAGGCAGTAGATTCAAGCCAGTGCGTATTTGTTACAAACTTACACAGTCTCATTTCAGGTATTGAAAAGTATTTGTTTTTTGTTTTTTGTTTTTTTTTCTCAGGGCCCAAAAGAAAACCACCTCCGTTTCCTTAACAATAGGATCTTCAACACCAAAGTCAGGAGTCACCACTGCTGTTATTCAGCCTATCTCTGTGCCTAATCAGCAGGTATTCATACACCATTTTTTCACTTAGTATTTAAAATTGTATTTCAAAATTATGTTTTTTTTTTTTTAAGTCTTTTATTTTGTGGAAGTGTGGTACTGAACTTTTTATTATATTAGGAGTTACAGTAAAAAAAATGAATGGAACATGAAAGTAAATAAAGGTAAGGATTTTACACAGTGTTATCACTGCAGCATGTGAGCAAGTGGCAGTTCTGGTGATATTGAGAACAGCATAGGATATAACTTGATAATGACTCAGTAGAATTCCAAAAGAATATAATAAGAATGCCTACAATATTAATGACATGTTTTTACCAACAAAGCTTTTAATTTTATCATCTTTTGCTGTTTGAATCATATTACTATCATCTCTCGGCCTTTTAGAGAAGTTAAATTTTACTGCGTTGAAGTTAAATGTAGAAAATCAATGTTCATGAGATTATAGCAAGTTTTACAGGCTCTGTGGATGACTTGCATGGAGTTGTATATAATTCATAAAATATAAATAAAATAAAGATCTCTGTTACACTGTAAAAACTTATTTTCCCCTGCTTTTAGTTAACCTTGATAAACTTTTATTTTTCATTTTATCAGTATAAGGGATGTAGTAACAGAAGATGCAAAGGTGCGCTTATTTGAACGATATTCACAGGATTTAAACACAAAATACTCGAAGGCAACACCAGCTGGGCACAAAGTTTTCAGGGGGAGTATAGAAGCCCTTAAAACTTGCATTTCAATTTCAGAAATGTTATAGATCTGAAGTAGTGATGTCACTCAACAAGTGTGCTGTAATGAGAATGCCGTGATGAGACTGTACATTTTCAAATTTCCATCATTGCATAGATTGTGCAGATCATATTATTAATCCAACCAATAAACCGGTTGCAGTTTATTTTCATAGAATTATTGCATTGCTTTCCAGGTCCAAAGCCCTACTTCGCATCTCCACCGTCTAGATGGATCCAAGCCTGTCTATTCTGCACCTGTTTTTACAAAGGTCTGTTTCAGTCATCATGATTTTTATGTCATACCTTTCCAAAAAGAAATATCAAAATGATATATTCTAATGCAGGAATTTTTGATCATATTGAACGTTTTACAGTTTCAATATAAAGGTCTGCTTCAGTCTGAATACAAACAGTTGACTAAGAAAATAGTTTGCATTGCAACAGTAAAATCACTCATACCTTCTATCCTCTCCAAATAGTTGGAAAACTTGCATGAATAATCAGCAAATGTTATCTTGCTTCCATTGCTGTCATCCATTGAGAAAACTTTGCAAAATGAAACTAGGTAGGCACCAGTCAAGCATCATTATCATGATAGTCTTTCTTTCCATGATTTCACCTCCTAAAAGAACAAATAATGGATATTTGATTTTTAATTTGGTTTTGGAACAAATCCACCCAGGTACATTTGTTAAAAATGCAGTGCAGGTATTTCTTATTGGGATGTCTTTTAAAATGTAAGGCGCTGAATTGCTGCAAACGATATTTTTATTCAGTAATTTTTAACTTATTGAATTTAATGTTTATCTGCACATTCATCCCGAACTAAGCATAACATTTGTGAGTTAGGCAAACCAATGTAAGACCGAAAAAGCCTACCTCCCTGTTCTCTAAGATACAGCTTTCAGCAAAATTCTAATCTGTATTGTGCACACAAAGATTTCCATAGCAGGGTCTGTTACTTAGTCACTGTTTATTGTACATCAAAGAAGAAAACAAAGTATTTCTGGTTATTATTTCAGAATAACAATTTTACTAAAAGTTGATGTGAAGCAACAAACAGTTTTACCTAAAGGAGATAGTAAGAAAAGTGAGCTCTGTTCTCCAGAGCTTTGCAGTTTGGCTTGAGCGCATCCCTTCCTCGTGGCAAGAAAGACCTGTTTCCATGCCTCCAATCCTGCCCTGCTGCAACGGCAGCGAAGGCATCGCAGCAGTGTGGACAGCAGAGGTGCAGGGCGTTAGAGAGAGGGGTTGCTACAAGGTAGGGAGGCTGACAACCTTTTACTAAGAGTAGGAAATAAGAGGAATCCAAACCTTGCTGAAAAACTTTGGTGAAAAAGCATTCAAACCCCCAGTCTTGCCTCCCAATCTTCATATCCATTGTTTCTGACATCTCATATTAACTGGATTAAGCCAGTTGGGACATGGCAAATCGAAAGAGCTTTAATTATAGGAAAAATGAACAAAAACAAATTTTCTTCTATGCAACTTCAGGAAAGAACTGAAAGATTGTTAGGTTTCCGTGTATATCTATCTATATATATAAAGTATATATTTGATTAAATACAGGTCTGTGAATAGTAAGTAGGGATAACCCTTATCTTAGACCTAACTTTAAGTGCTTTGCTGGATCACAGCCTAAAATCTCAGTAATAAACGGGACAGGCAATGAGACAGCTCATGCAATATAAAAGACTCTTTGCTTTGTAATCTTCAGATGGCAAAGACAAACATAGTATCTGTCTGTTTTCTACTCTGTTAATTAAGTACTCTGCTTGCCCTTCTATCATTGTGGTTTTCATCCAAGGTATATGTTTTCCTTCAGATGTGTGTAAGAATCTATTACAGCCACAATTCTGTCTCAGAAGGTATCCATGCATGAGCTAATATATCCTAATTGTATTTCCATGGTTTAATTTTGCCTGGATGGTTACAAATGAGGGAGACAACTCTGCATTCTGGAGGATGACATGAGGCAGCACAGCCGCTCTCTCACAACTGACTCGATCAAAACATAGTCAGCTGTATGCTCCAAATTTTAATTCCATCTTGCAGAAGATGAACGAAGGCTCAAAGATCAAACCATAACTGTCTGCTTGTCATGTTCTGAGGAACTGAGTACTTCTACATGTTTTCAATCTGTAGTCATATGAAAATATATTTGAAAACAGTATCTTTGTTTGGTCTTAATTATACAGCTGATATATTCAGTGTAATGAGAGTGAAAATACTGCTCATAGAAAATGACTACTGCAAAAATACAATGACACAATAAAAGAAAGGGAAGGAAAGAGTATATTAGTGAATATTGGGTGCCTCTGGTTCATTTGAAGTGTAATGGTTGTGTGTTTCAGGAGCTACAAAACTCCACGGCATCTGAGGGGCAAGTTGTGGTGTTGGAATGCAGGGTCAGAGGAGCCCCTCCTATTCATGTCAAGTGGTTTCGCCAGGGTACACAAATTCAAGATTCTCCAGACTTCCGAATTCTCCAAAAAAGTAAGACAATAATCCAAAGCAGCTACTTTTCATTTGGGACAATGTGGGGGAAAATCATAAAGTTAGTCTGTCAGGATTGAGTTTTGGCTGACTCCTCTCTTCCTTGCATTTCAGTGGTTTCAATGGTTAAGAGTAATGATAGAACTACTGCTACCAAGGCACAATTTCAGTCATCCTTATTTTTTAATATGTCTGCACAGATTCTGTACTTGTCTACAGTACTTCATGTTCATCTAATATGGAGCTGCTTCCTAATGCAACCTCTAACACCTTTTTTTCTTTTTTCTTATTTTTTTCCTCGTGATGTGATATGCAGAGCCACGATCTGCAACTGAACCTGGTAAGAATCATATGAAAAAATAATCTTTTGATTCACTAGCTCTTTGTGTTTGCATTGAAGCCATAAATAGAACAATGTTTCTGCTGAGCATTGGTAATATGAAACTCCCTTAAAGACAATGTTTCTTTATCACAGTCTGCATACTTTACACTGTGCTTTACATCAATTCCTTTATTAGTTAAACAGTAAATTCCATTCAGACGAGCAAGGAGAGCCCTACAGTCTAAACTTTGAAGCAGAGTTACTTCACAGAATACAAGCATTTTGCAAGCTAATGAGAAAAAAAATCCCACAAAATTCCATCACACAAATTGTGCTCGTAATAGTTTCGTAACACCCAAATACTAAATGCCTTTTTTTTTCCAGTTTAGCTTGACAAATGTGTGCAAAAGATGATTCCAAGAAAAATGGGTGCTTTGGGTTTTTATAGTATATTCACAAGGTAAAATTCCTAGATTTCAGCAAGCAAAAAATGTTCTTTATCCATCTACAAGTCTTTTTTTTCTGTTTCTCCCCTTTTTCATGGTTGTAATTCTGTTATATTTTAATAAGCCCCTTCCTGATATCTAAAACCAGTGAAAAAGTTCCAGTTTGTGGTTTTGTTCTCCTTGAATTCACTAAGTACTGTCCCTGTAAGATTTGTATGTGTATCACTGATAAACGCTTTCTTTTTCTGTTATGATAGTTTCTGTTCAGTAAGGTACAGTGTGTCTTGCTCTTAACTAAAATCAACGACGTGCATATAAAGAGCATATAAATTACTGAAGTGTGGGCAAAAGATGCATATTTCCTTTTGACATAAATTGCAAGCTGAGTTTTTTTTGTTAGTACTAGTACTGACAATAACAGAAATAAGTAATCCTATTGCTTAGGATTTCATTAAGGAATTTAGAGTTTTTTACAGTAAGAGGCCGGGTGGGCTGCAGAAAGACATAGGTACGGCACTGGTTTATGAGGCAACGCAGGATCTAAGAAGCCAGACAAAACAAAACCTGCAAAGGAAATTGCTCATCAGCAAACAAGCGGCTGCTGCTCAGTGCAGATGATGAGAATGTGCAGGGATGCAGAAAGGAAACCAACATGCCTGTGCTAGAGAAGTATTCAGAATTCTGAGATGGATGTAATTGCTAAAATTTTTCCCAATTGTACATCTCCCATGGAATTTTGCATAAGTTGTAACAAGTAATAGAAGGGCTTTAATTGCTGTTTGTCAACAGAAGTTCAGTTGCCAGTAAGTGCTTTACAGTGTCCAGGAATACTGGTTATCCTTTGTTAAGTCAGTCTTAATGATTAAAAAAAAATAGCTAACACAGGTAAGAAATTATGAAGCAAAATGATTTTCTTTTTACTTTTTTTTTTTCTTTTTGGTATATTCTGATATTCTGTTTGCCCTAATGTGTTTTACACTCCTCTTTCTGTCTAGACAGAAATCAACTAGCATCACAAATCTCTCCAGACTGCTTTGTGAATTAATAGCTAGTCAGATTACTTAAAGCCAACATCACAGTTTGTCAAATTACCTGCTCTGTACTTCTTTCTTTGACATTTTGACTTTATACTGATTGGATCCTTCAAAGAACAGGCTGCCTGAGAATGAAAAATCCCATGGAGAGATTTGCCAGCTGTTGATACTTTGACCATTACTCAGCTGTCTGGAGGCAGCCACAAACTGTATTGAATTACATTAAAACAATTGTCTGATGGCATGTAAGAGGAAAACTATATGAAGTAATTTTTCTTACATTGCCAGGGAATTGCTAAATATATTTTTTTCTAAGCACAATACTGCGTATGTTGACCAAAAACATTTCAAGATAGTCATCACTTCTCTTGGATTGTGCTTTCTTGGTTCCCTGTCTGGCTGCTATGACCCAAGGTTCCATCTCCAGTAACTCCTTGAAAATTCTCACATATTTCTACATAACATTAGAAACTGAAAATGCATGACAAATGTCATAGAAATGCTCCTTTCCTCCCTACTCATTAAGAATATCAGCTTTCTGAGAGCTGATGCTTCAAGCTGATAGCTTCAAAACACAGAAACTTCGTTGGATCCCTATGTACGTTGGATCCTTAGGCTAGTTCAGCTCTTGTGCAAACAGAAGAATTATGACTAAGAGTCTGGCTACTGCTTTCACTACTGTGCAAGGAGGAAAAGTTTGAAGACTCTGCACTCTGAAAATTTTGGATGACTCAGGATTCTAAACAAAGAGAAAAGCCTTAAATAAACTGAAATTATCTTTCATTAAAGAAGATCTGATCAACATCTGTGCCACTGCTTAAATTTTCAATTGTATTCTGCCAAATTCTGGTCCTGTCTATGACCCCATTTTAAATTTGACTGCTCCGATTGTTGATGCTTCTAAATTCAAAGCAAACCTCTGATCTTTTTTTGGACTATGTGACTTTGAAATGATTGCTAGTTGTGTCTTCAATTGCAAATATATAAAACACAACAGCACACAATGAGTAAGGTTGCAGGGCACCATTGGAGATCATCTAGTCTACCCCCTGTGCACAAGCAGGGTCAGCTAGAACATGTTGCACAGGGCTGTGTCCATGTGGGTGCTGAATATCTCCAGAGAAGGAGACTTCACAACCAGCCTGAGCAACCTGTTCCAGTGCTCTGTCACCCTCACAGTCAAGAAGCTTTCCCTCAAATTCAGGTGGAACTTCTGTGTTTCAATTTGTAGCCGTTGCCTCTTGTCCTATAGTCGGTCACCGCTGAAAAGAGTCTGGCCCTCTCCTCTTGACATCCTCCCGTAAGGTATTTCTACACATTGATAAGATCAACTCTCAGCCTTCTCTTAAACAAAGCTGTTGGGGTGCATTAGTCATCACAGGTGTGTTCCTAGGCATATATTTCAACTTAGCTGACTTGAGCATCTATAACTGCTTTAGCATTATAGCATTGTAACTGCTGTAGCGTAAGTTTTAGCATGAACTGCTCTTTGATCCTGACATTGGCTTTTGTTTTTTCTCAATGCCAGACATTTAGGAGCTAAAGTCCATGCTACCATGGCACTATTCCTATTTGTTGGTACCCAAACTGGCTAGATTTCAGCCACCTTGAGCAACTAAAACAACAACAACAAAAAAATCTGGTCTATGACAAATCAGCTACACTTTGTTTTCCCAACTGGTTACAAAACTGATTCCTAGAACCACTTGACAAACTGAAGCTAGCAACTGAACTGAAACTGAAGGTTGGATAGAATAAGACAGTTGCAATTTGTTTAGAGAAGACAAAAATCTTACAGGCCTACTATTGTCTTTGATGACACTGATGGCTAATATCCTACCAGAGAATTATGGGTTTCATTAAAAATAATAATAATAATAATAAAGCATTACGTGTTTCCCAGAACAGTTTGCATGACAGTGGAGGAGGCTAATGATCACATTTGGAGATTAAAGCTGCAAGTCTTAGAAATGCTTTACCTTTAGTCAGTGATATGTAGAAACATTCCAGAGATAAACACACAATCAGTGACAGAATTTTAAAAATTGCAACAGTTTTCTGGGGTTTGCCTCAGAAAAGATTAGTTCTTCCTAATGGATTCATGAGCCATAAAGAGAAAGGATTACCCTGTAAAATGTAATCTTTCCTGCTAAATAACTGAAAAATAGTCAAGTACTTGCATGCCTAAGCATTTTACATGTTTCAGTGAACAGAATGCTTTTGTATTCATTTAGTCAAGTGTTAAATATGTTTTAAGGCCCTGAGAACAGCATTGCAGAGCTGCTTTCTGGAACACATTTTTGTGATGAAATTATCTGTCAGCTGATGATTGCTGGGAAGTAGAACAGACATTATTTACTTCAAATCGTCTGATTTTTCTCAGCACAACAGAAAGAAAAATAATGATATAGTGAGGATATAAAACTTTGAAAGAACATGTATTAATTAGCTGTGCTGTTTGTAAAATAGCAATTCTGCTGCCTGCTATATTTGCTAGTACCTTTGCCCTCCCTCAGACAATAGTTCTCAGCATGGCGGGAATGGTTTCCATTTGCAGTCCTGAAATACCCAGCTTTCAGAATTCTGCTGCTCATTTACTTGGAAACTATTGTGCTCTGTGTATCAAATTGCATCCCCAGAGGGAGGATGCATATGTATTCAACAGCACAGCTTAAAGCTGCTTATGACACACCAAGACTCTGAAAAAACTGATCTCAGTAGTCCAAAAACTAGCGTGTGTTACCCATTACTTTCCTGATAAGACCTTTCATGAGTCATTAATCTTCATCTGGGTCAGATAAGATCCAACGTGCTACAGTACTACCAGACATGCCTCTTGCAGCTACACAGAATCACTGTTCTGTGTTGCCAAAAAAAGCGTGTTCTGCTGTCTGAAAAACAACTCTGTGCCAAATCTTTATTCGTCATTCATTTTTAGCCTGTCTCCAGCACAGAAAGTTCTTGGATGCATTGTCATTTAAAAGTGAAAAAATTGCTATTTTTTTAAACTAAATGAAATTCTGGTTCACCATTTCTCAATGAAAATTATGAAAGAAAAAGAAAACTACTAGGAAATGTTTATGTTAGTTAAACTGTAAGAGCCATGAGTTCAGAACAGTATACTGTTAGAACTGAAAGAAAAAAAATCAACACTTTTTAGAATTTTTTACTTTAGCTACAATTTTATAAAAATAATATACTGTTTCAGACTTTATTTCGCTGTATGTAGTTCTTTTTATTGGGTTTCTTTTAAACAGACATTCATAAGCTCATGTTATTTACACAGATTCCAGAGGAGCTCGGAAGTATCAGTGATAAGTGGACACTGATAAATTGATTTGTATGTGTCTGTACTAGTCCTGCATAGGACTGTTGCTGTTGTGTGTGTAAAGTGAGGCTTCGGAGGATCCTTTTGAAAACTGAGTTGAGTAAATCTGTAAGGTTCACATACAAGAATGATTTTCTTTATAGATATATCCTATGGAAGTTTTTACAGTTTTCCTGACATTGTTTTGTCTCTGGAACATTTTATGCTGTTCTACTAACATGCAATGCGAAGCCTTCATGGTACTTCGAATACTTTATGATGCCATTTATTTTTCTGTTTATTTGCAGAAGAGATATGTACCCTTGTAATTGCAGAAACATTTCCTGAAGATTCAGGAGTTTTCACATGCACAGCAACAAATGACCATGGGACAGCAACGAGTAGTGCACAACTGAATGTCTGTTCAGGTATGTGATGAAGGAGAGGAGGTGTTTGTATCACAGACCTTAAATAATTAATTTACCCAATACCTGAGACAATATGCATCTGCTTGCTGTGCAAAAGAGCTACTCTAAGATGGTGACCCCTCTGGTGGATTTCCTTTTCAGTCCTGAACTCTTTACACACTTCCCTTGCCTCTGACTGATATCATCTGAATATAAAAATTGTTGCTGTTGGGTGGGAGAATGTAATTTTGTTTGTTTTTAAATGGCATGAAAAGAAACTATAATGGGTCCTTCTAAATCTCTTTCAAAAGTCCAGCTCCTAACTGAGAGACGCCAAGTGCCCTCGCAGGCATTAACAGTTGAGCTGACGTTGTTTCCTTGTAGAGCATTGCAGACGTCAAGGATAGGTCTCTTCCAAAAAGAACATGTGGAAAATATAAAATAGCAAATAAAAGGTATTCCTCAAGCAGCTTGTATATTGCTAGTAAGATTGATGATAAAACACTGCATCCATGAAAAAAGAGAAAGAAAGAAAGAAAGAAAGGAGGGAGGAAGGACGAACGGATGGACGGACTTACACAGTAATTTGGGAAAATAAGTAGAAAACTTTGAGAAATTGCTGAGACTGATTTTACTTACTTGTGTTTATTGAAATATATCTATCCTAGAGTTGTTACTCAAGAAATAAGCATCTCAGGAAACCTTAATTGAATTCTATTGCAGTCAAGCAATTAGAGAGCTAAAAGCCTGGCTTTCCAGTGCTACTGTTGATGCATGCTATCATCCTAGGGTAGTCTCATATCTCTGTCTTACTTGTATCATTTGTAAAATGGTAGACAGCTACCTGACAATATTTATATCAACATATATAAATCAAACTGCCAACTTCAGATGGTTTGTATCACTGAAAGCAAACTGAATGCATTTATTGGCTCATTTCTTAGTTTTTTTTTTTTAAGCAAAATACATTTTTAAATGTGGCTGTCACAAGCCTTGGCATATTTTTAGGCATAAGGAGTCTGGGGCTAGATGGCAGCAGAGGCAAAATGAAAACAGATGAAATTGTGCTACCAAGGGTAGCATATGCTTTTTGTAAAGTAAAATACATGGAATGTTTAGGTTTTTAATACGTTATTGCTGCATGCACTAACCCAGCTGCCATTGCAAGCATGCCATGTCTTTGTACATCTTTCAGCATTTGCAAGTGATTTATTCTTAAAAGATCATGAGGTTCCAGGAAGAGGGAAGTGGTGATTCAGCTCTTGTTGCCCAATAGTGCTTAACCCTCTCAATTAGTAGCTTTATTTCTAGATCATATTTAGAGGTGTGCATAGAGTTCTTTCTTTGCTTTTGAGGCGCAAGGAAAGTTAGAAAATTAATAACCAGCGAGGCATCTAATTTGGCGTAAATTATCAACGAGAGCTCTAGAACAATATCTATTTGCTATAGTTACTGCATAGAAACAAAGTGGTCTTACATTTAATGAACTGAAAGTACAGCATGCCTGTGTCCTGTACTTCACGTGTAAGGTGTTGGAGAGACTTTCTTTTTGATTTGTTTTAGCCAACTCAGAAAACTCTAGCCATGAATCATTAACAAGAGAATCCACCAGTGATGATTTCCACCATTTCCCACCACTTCCTCCGGTTGAAATTAGCTCCCTTGAGCTTCCTCCTAAGAAACACACAGAGACCCACCAGGCAAACAACTCTGAACTGAGATCTGGTGTGACAGCCCTTCAGTTACAGCATGATGCCTCTGAGGAGAAAACAAATGGTATCCATCCCATTCATGGAGTAAATGGAATGATTAACAGCAAACCAAACAGTGATAAACCCACCCCCTCTCCAGCTGGCTTGCTTTCACCCACTAAGGAGCCACCGCCCGTGCTTGCCAAACCAAAGCTGTGAGTATTCTTTAATTCTTTTCCTAAACTTGTTGGCTGTTGAAAGCAAATTTTCACCTACAAGCAACTGAGTGCTAGACAAATAATGTCCAGTGTGTGTGCCTGCCCCTTGAATAATACTCCTGTTGCTGCTCTTCATTGCTGCAGTTTATGTCCCAGAGAGCAGAATATGAAAAAGAAGTGGTTTGGTTTTTTGTTTTTTTTTTTTTTAGCGTTGCATCAAATGCAACTGTATTGAGTATACCAAATTCTACATAGATTTTAGGAAAAAATCAGAAAATAGGTAAGTTTTAGTGACTATTTTTTTAGTCACAATACCTAAATGTCATAGTGGGCTGAGATTCTTGCATACTTTGTATCCCTTTTCGACACTGATTAGCCATCTTTATTCTGAATGGTTTTAGTTTGGCATGGTCAGTGGGTATGCACATGGGTAGTTTTTGTAACATTTCTTACGTTATGTTAATGTATAACATGAAGCTGATTCTGTTGTCACCTGGTTTGCAATAGCTTTAAATCACTATAACTGAAAAAATGAAGTTGAAAAATTCAAAGAAGG
>NW_010581190.1:39967-53701 GCF_000705375.1 Tinamus guttatus | reverse complement strand
AGAAACACGTGAAGAAAAATCACAAGAACATTTTTGCCTTGGGACAGTAACGACAGAATACTTGTACAGTAGTGATGTTATGAGGATGTCAGTTTACAGCTTGTATTTAACCTTGTGCAGACTTTTTTCTTTTTTCCCACCTCTTTCTTAAAGAATTTTTTTTTTTTTTTCCCACCTCTTTCTTAAAGACATTCTTACACTGTGACATACCAAATAGAATGATTTTTATTTCATTTGCACCTTAACAAGAAGGGACTATTTCAGAAGGGATTATTAATTGTAAAAAAAGTATCCAGAAAGAAGTATGGTCTTCAAATTTAGATTGTTTGTTTAATTCCAGGTTTTCACAAAATAACTTGCAAAATACAAAATGCTGCTCTCTTTGCACCCACGTACCACATATTTCTGACTTTATAACAGAAAAACACATGCTTGATCCAGCATGCCACCAGGGCCTTTCCTTTCTGTTGCCTTGTCATTCTAAGCAGTGCGCGATGAGTGCAGAAGCGGGAAGACAGGGCGAAGGGAGAACAGCGTGTGGCGACGGCGTGTGTGGGAGGGAGAGCGCTGAGAGCGGGAACACGCAGCCGCTGATTCACCTCGCTGCGCAGCCCGGCCCCTTTGTGAAGAAGAGAGGCGGCAGCATCAGCAGAGTTTCACCCCAGAGCTCTCCTCTCCCCACGCGAGGCTGCCCTAGCAAAAGGCCGCTGTGGAATAACCTTCCCATCGTATAATCTTCACTGCTGTGTGTGCAGTTTTGGTTGTTGTCGTTGTTGTTTTCAAACATAGAGTGATGATTATTATGTGTTATGATTCATCAAAGATAGCACGTGGAACTTTATCTAGGGGATATAAACAAGAACTATTGAAGCAGTGGTGGCCAGCGAAAGAGAGCAATAACTGTTAACTAAGTTGCAGATCCTTCTGATTTGAGCTCTTCCTGCTCGAAGAATATAGTCTTTATCTTCAAGAACCAGACAATGCAGCAGTGTTAAAAGGAAGATGAGTGGCTCAGGTATGAGTTTGCACAGTGCCAGCATGACTTGTTTGAGTCTTTCAACAAACTTTCAACATAGACTATTCAAGTACAAAGGAATCTGGATTTTTCTTTCCAATTAGTCACTAATTCTTCTGTGGGTTAGGCAGCTTTCCGCATTTGAAGAGAGGAGGCGTTGGAATGGCAAGAAGATAGATTCTGAAATTCAGGAGAGAGCATGTTCTCAGTGCAGAGCTTCGACTCTATGCTCCAGTTAAGCTGACAAACCCAGAACCTGGTTGTCTTTTGATAAAATAGTGCTGTCAGATGGGGTACTTCAGCTGTGCAGTACAAAAGATATGATAAAGTTTAGCTGAAAAAAATTAATTACTGTATTAGAAGATTACATTATTTTATTCTGCTTTACTCTAAATGTTCTCTTGGGATGAACAATATCCATTTTAGTCCAAATATTGGAAATCACTGCTCTGCTGAATGGAAAAAAATAAGAGAGGAAGGAAAAAAGGGAAAGTAGCCACAGCATTGAACTTTTACCTTTCCTTTGTCTTTGGATCTGGACTAGGTGTGTCCCAGCCTTAGTCAGTTCACTTACTCATTCTGTTTAAACCTAAGGCTTTGATACAGCCGTGTTATTTCATTGCTATTAGAAGGTTACGTCCCAAACCTAGAAATTCCTTCCTTCACCATGAGATATTGGTTGCTTTGGGGGTCCTGATTACGTGTAGTCTCTTCTGGCCTCCAGCGTTCTGTGAGATTAATTCATCCTTGTTGCCACAAGTTCAAAGTTGTAATTTAATTAAAATCATTTAATTAGATGACCAAAACCTTTTAGGTAGTCAGCAAGTAGATGTTCTAGTCTAAGATGAAATGTCTAAGAGGAAATTTCTGCAGAATCTAGATGTCCCAATATCTTATGAAGGTTTCTTGGTCTTTTATGATCTGGATGAAATGCTGTGCTCTACTTCACCATAGCGGGAGCCAAAACTGTATTTTCTTTGTCGCACACTTTTACTCAGTGTGTCTAAGTTCATCTTGCTGCTGGCATGGAATAAAACTCAATCTAATTCAAAGCAATTTTTTCTTTCAGCTTCTCCCTGAGTAGCCGTAGTCCACATCTCTACTTCTGTATGTAGCAGTGCCTTATTCAGGACTTGGGCAGAGATTATTTATTATTATTATTCATTATTATTAATTGCTGCTGTCTAGCAGAGTTTGCACTGTACGAAACACCAATACCCTGAGCATGAAAATTGCAGCTATGACTTTGCAGTAATATGGCTTGCAGTAAACCATCCCCCAGTTAGAGCAAGAAAACAACTCATACCAGCATTCTGTAACCTGCAACAAACCTGAGAGAGGTTTTTGTCAATGCAGAAGCAAAATGAACAACATGAGACCAATCATTTGACATTATTTTGCATGAGTATTATAGTCAGTCTGACTGCTTAGCAGCAGCTCCCTACAACAGCCTGCTCCTGTTTGCCATAGAAAGAGCTGCATCCGATTGCTATTGAGAAAAGACAGTTTTCTTGGAGATTAGAATCTGTCATATATTTGAATAGCTCTCTCTTTTTCTTTGTTGTCAGGCAGGTAATACCAAATATGCATTTAGTTTCAGAGCAAGGACTAGATGAGTAAGATTTATAATATAGCAAAGAGGAGTAGACAAAGGTGACAACCAAAGATGAAATGCCTTGCTCGGTGTAGGGGGTCCCATGCCACTTTCCCTGCATACAGAGGTGCCAGAGGGATGCTCTTAGGAGAATCCTTTCAAGTGCTGATCTCCAAATTGATGGACTTGCAATCTCTACTGCAATTGCTCATTATCAGCTGTCCATGTACAAGAAACTGATCTTGATTGCAGTCAAGATGCACTGGCTTTAACCAATCAAAACACATAGGTCTGTACTATTGTCAGAAATGGAAATCTTGCCTTCATCTCAGCCAAACGTGTTGGTCCCAAACCCAGTGCCAACATAAGGGAAAGGGTGCGACCAGGAGTGGGGAAAAGGAATGTCGGGCTGCAGACACTTAACTTTCAGTGATTGTGAAACTGCCTCCTGAGTCAAAGCTAAGAAAATAATTACATGAAAATCAGCTTGGTAGAGAGGTAGTTATCTCAGCCAGCAAAGTGATTCCCTTTTGAGCAGGGATATGCTAGCAATGACATAACAAAAGTCATGTTTATTATAATTTGATTTTTTTCTAAAGCTCTTTAAAGATTTAAAATAATAATAGCTACTCAGAAAGTTTGAAGGTTCTGAATAATATAATCAATACATTTTATTTGATGCAAAGAGTGATTCTGATGTTAAATTGCATAAAGAAAGTTATAGTTGAAAGTTGCACCTATTTATTATGGTCTATACTTCACTGTAAAGATTTTGAGGGATGAGACGAGCGTTGTTTAGTGTGACCAAAAACCAACCAACCAAACAAAAACAGTGAGTTAATATTTCCTAGCATTTTGTGATTTCTTATCCTCTGTAAAGATTTTGAGGGATGAGACGAGTGTTGTTTAGTGTCACCAAAAACCAACCAACCAACCAAAACCAGATAATATTTCCTAGCGTTTTGTGGTTTCTTATCCCAGTGCTTTAAGAGATGAAAAATGAGACAGGTAATAGGATGTTAAAGCTGTACAATCAATTACCTGTCTCAAAAGTCTTCAAGAAAACTCAGTGAGAGATAAAGGATCAAAAATGTAATTCACAATTTCCTAATTGTGATTTAATGTTCTATGTTTAATGTTTAATGTGAAGTCTTCAAGAAAACTCAGTGAGAGATTAAGGATCAAAAACGTAATTCACAATTTCCTAATTATATCAGCTGGTTTAATGTTCTATTCTACTAAATATTCTATGTTCCTACCAGTCTTAGACCTGTTGCATCTTTATATCCTTATGACTAAAAGAGTACTTCTGAGTGGATGACTCTCTTCTTGAGAATTGCCACAAAATTCAGACATATTTTTTCTTATGAGAAAAGGTGGCACAATTTTGCTGAGAAAAATTCATTACCTGCAGTTGGTATGATAAAAAGTTAGAAACTGCTCCATCGCAATGTTTTCTCGAGAATGGTATAAATTTATCTATTTATGCTCTGTCAGCTGTAACTGAACTGTATCAACTTGAAGAGGAGATGTAAAACCTATCCAGCTCCACCTCAAAATGGAGATGCTGTTCCAGAATTAGCAGACAGGCAGGTCTGATGCTGTATTTTAAGAAACTTTTTGTTCACACTATCCTAATTTGAGTTCTAAAAGACAGTTCTTGTCACAGAGATAATTTAAAAATGTGTTTTTTCACTCCTCAGAACAAGCACAAATAACTTCAGTATTGACTTGATTATATGCCAATCTGCCTACTGTTAAAGGCCAACTGTCCAGGCAGCCCAATGTCATGTTAGCATCCATTTCTAAACAGTGACCTTAATGAAAACCTAAGAACAGGTAAAATTAAAAATGTAATTGGCACATATTAAACGGGTTTTTGTGATTGTTCTGCTTTCAGTGACCGTAATGGTCTATTCCAGAACAAGAAATAGTATAATTCAAAAACAATAGCAGTTTTGCTAAGAAATTTCCTTTTTCCCAATGCCTTTGTTAAATAGTGACAAAGGCTCTAGTGAACCCTAAGCCTTTTAAAATTTGCAGCAGTAAAAGTATTTCTCTTGATAACAAGGGATAGCTACAACATGAAAGATTAAATGTAGGTAAGAAATAATCTTTTTAGTTATTTTTTTCTTCTTCTTTTGGCATGGATAGTGCCTGTTTTTTGACCTTAAGTAGGTGGAGAGGACTAACTGTATATCCTGCTTACATAAAAACTAATCAGTATTTTAACAGGAAAAAACAAACATCCTCAAACTAGTTATAAAGTATTTTATGTATTTTGTGCATACCCTTCTAAAGCTGCAGCCTCGTGTGTGCGTTTAGCAAAATTTGCACAGGGAATGACTTCTGTGTTTCCAGTTATTTCCTTTAAGACCTGAAAGTAATATGGGCAATAGGGTGGGCAGGGAAATGGAGGGAAATGGGCACAGATTCAGTCACTAGTTTAAGCATGTGCATTTCAATGTGTGGTTCAAGATATGAGGTAAGCCTGCAAAAATTTCAAAGCCTCTAAAAGGCTTCAAAAAATCTGCCTCCCTCTCTTGTCTGCCTGGCTGTTACTTCATACTGTTGGTGCCTCCCTTGGCACCCTTCCTTGGGTGCATGCGGCTGTGCTTGAATGGGGCTAGCTGGAAATCCATTTTTCGTATTTGTTTTGGTGTGGTTTGCACAATTAGTTTCCATCTAATGTGTTTGTTGAAATGAGAGGCCAACCTGTCTTTTAAGAAGCAAACATAAATTAGGAACTCGCCCTGAGTGCTCATAATGTTCTGCATTTGGAACTGGTGCCGAAAACGCATGGCATCGTACAGAAGCCAAGATAAAAGCAGGCAGGATTACTGAATAAGCCTATACCAAAGGTCAGGGTATATGTGTGCATGTGTGTGTGTGTTTGTTTCTTCTCTGTAACAACGCTATGCCAGGAGTTTATGATGCACCCTTGAACCCAAAGATGCAGGAGGAAACGTCATACTGCCAGTCAGCAAAAACAGCTCGTGGTAGTCAACTTGCAAATTTAGTAACAAAATATTGTTTCATAAAGGGAAAGGGAAACCTTTAAAAAAAATGAAAGGGAACACTTTTGAAACATTTTTTTTGCTTTCTAACTGAAATCACTGACTGGATTTAGTACTTGAGATGATCAAGCAAAACGGATCCAAATTTTGGCATCGGAAAAGAATGTTCTTTGAACTTCCACAGTCTAGTGTGTTGCAACTGAATGTGTGTATAGGCAGATAGATTGCTCCATCCATCCATCAGCAAGGGAATTAGTTTGCTGTGACAGCAGTGCTTAGAAGCCTGATAAATCAGACCAGTTTTTATTAATGACCTGTTCCTACTCATCATCAGTCATTATCCTGCATTTCCAAAGCAGTTACGCCTAAAAGTTCAAAGAATGTTTGCTCTTCCTGTGCAGCCTTTCCTGCAAGGTTCTCAGTGTGGCCTTGAGTGGGCAGTACGTGCAGAGGTGCACAGGGCTTCTCTTGATATTGCAGGCTTGATTTCTCAGAAGAATTGTTCATAAAAAATTTCTTAATTTTATTTCTTTTAAAAGCCTTCCATGTGAACTTGTCTGTGTATTCTAGTCCTGTGTACTTACTTCACATTTATGTGGCTCTGAAAGTCAGCTACATTTACCGTAGTGTTGTTTTATCCCTGACCTGGTAATTACTCAATTTGCGCGTAATTTACAGAATGCAAAAATCTTCAACTGTGGAGAAAGAGCATGGTAGTTTGGCACTACTTTTGGCCTTAAAATTAGAAAAATTGATTTCCCGAGACTGCTTATTTTGTATGTAGGAGGTAGCTGATGAAGCTTCAAAACTGAGGCAAGTGAGCACCTCCTTATATTTGGTTTGCTAGGAAAGACGGATGCAAGATTAAAAAAATATCAGTAATAGTGGGTCTCTTTTCTTTGCATTTTGAATGACTTGCCAAAGAGAGGTCCCTTCTGGCTGGTGCTAAGAATGTTTAATTAATAGGACAGAAGATTTCCATACTCCTTCGTTTTGTGCACAGGTCAAGGAGAAATGAAAAGATTCTACAATCAATATTTAATATGCAACCCCAAAATGTGGAGCTGGATCTCCTTACCCACCGAGACATGACATAGATGTTGATTAATTTCAGAAAATCCATCAGCCAGTGTGACTTTGGGGAAAAGAAAGACTGCATATTTCTTTTATACGTGCTTTCACAGTACTATTTATTAAGTTCTTTTTTTCTGTATAAAAATCGACTGAAAAAAAATACATATATTTTTATTATATGGGAAGATGAATTTTTTAGCGCACTGGGGATTTTTGACATTTAGTAGAAGTTTGAGTTCAAACACAGTACTATTTATTAAGTTCTTTTTTCTGTATAAAAATTGACTGAAAAAAACACACATATTTTTATTATATTGGAAGATGAATTTTTTAGCGCACTGCGGATTTTTGACATTTAGTAGAAATTTGAGTTCAAAGGTTGGATTTTTGGTTTTCTCAAATATGAAAGAAAAAGCACTAGGAAAACCTTGAAAAGTTGAAATGTAGCTAAGAGGGAAGACTGTGCTTATGTAGGATTACCTTTTAGTGCTGAGATGTCTTCTCTCTAGTATGGGTTTGCTAATGTAGCTAAGAGGGAAGACTGTGCTTACGTAGAATTACCTTTTAGTGGAAAAGCAAAACTTTAAGAGGACTTAAACATAAAAAAAATAGTAGACAGTTGCTGTAGACACCCTATTGAAGGGAGCTTCATCCTTGTTGTTGGAGAGAAAATTTTATGATAGGCTCAACCCCAATAGATTTTCAGTGTATCAATTAAAAAGAGATGTAGTAGTGTATAAATTTTTTTGTGGATTTTATTGTTTCTAAGAACATATTAGAGTAACTGTTACGAAAATTTTCAGGAGAACGTTTTTAAATGTTTTATGCTGGTAGTTGAGGAAAAGTGCTGCTCATGTTTCATCAAGTGCCTAAACGCGAAAATGTTGCCCCATAAGAAGCATATAATTGGGAAATTGTGCAACCAGAAGCTTTTAAGAGAAATATTTGAACTATGATTGAGACTTACCTGGCATAAATTTGAGCTGAGCTCTCTGGAAGAGCTGTAGCTAGTTTCCATGACTTGAAAACATAAGATGAGAACATTGGCCTGTTCTGCCAACGTTCATTTTATTTGGAAAACGTGCTCAGTAGAGTCTGGATATATAAATAAGCAGATGTAAAATTCCTTTTGATAATAAGAGCTCTGAAGTGTTATGCACACGTCAGTAGTCCATGGAGGGATAAACAAAGTCATGTGCATGATAGCTGGGGAAAACGACAGGTAATTCATTCAAATTGCGAAAACAGACACAGCTGAAAAGTTCAGTTGGATTACAAGTCAGAAATTACGTGGCTTTGGATAGAAATCTACAGTGACATGAGGACCAATTATCAATTTCTTTATGATTAGTTTTGGTAGCAATAAAAAAGAACTTAAGGATTCATTTACCAAGGATAATTTCTGAAGGGTTAATGGAGTGGACACCTTTTTGTATAATGTATATGCAAAAGAAGTAGCTAAATTGGTTGCATGTTTGGATTTTGGCTGCTTTCAAAGTCCCAGTACTTCTTGCCAGGGTGTCATCTTTGTTTAATAAACTTGTTGCTGGAATTTCCCTTATTGCAGAAACATGTAGCCATCTGCATTTGATGCTACAGTCTTATCTGCAGAGAATCTGCAAAAATAGATAGATCTGGAAAAGTGGAATCTTGCTCTTGGGCACGGAGAATTGCTGGACAGGATGCTATATCTTGTGAAGTTTAATCATAAACTTGCATAGTTATACAGCTACTTGTTTTTATTATCCCCTTGTTCCCTCCTGAGATATGCCAGTTTCTTTTTATTGAAGTGATATAATTGGCTGATGGTTTCCAAGCTCTTTCCAACTGCCCTTACACTACAAAGCTTTTCCATCAATATAGTTTTGCGTTTGACTCCCCGTCCTCAGGCTTGTCTGCCGTTCTCTTTTGCATACACGTACTCTGTTTTTCATGCAGGTAACTGCCACATATTGAGAAGTGTTTTCTGGTGACAAAAACGCTGAGGTTAGAACTCAGCGGCAGGGGTTTCCATCTCATTCAGTATACTTGCTATAAACCTTTCGGTGAAGAATTTCCTTGTTGTAAGAACCGGCAGAACAACAGAACCAATAGCAGTGTCAGGGATCACAGATACAAGCTTATCAGCCATTTAAAGCCCAATTCCTAGTTTATGTACTTGAGCAAAGTCCCAAACTAAGTATGTTGGAGAGGAGCTAAGGACTGAACAAGCAGTTGCAAGTCCTGTTCTGCCAGTCTGCCAGCTTTATTAAAGCTGTCTGATACGGCTGGTGCCTTATTGCTGTCACAGAGATTGCTGTGGAGGAAAAAACTGAAGAGTCTTATCTGAGGGAGTTGGGTAAGTGTCTGTCCAGGAGACACTCAACACTTTCTAGAGTGCTGAGAGCAGCTCATGGTGAGAGCGGGGTCAGCCATGCTCTGATATCTTGCTCATGTCCTGGTCAGAATCCCCGGTTGGATGGGGGAGTGGGGGAAGTTGGGTATTGGGCAGAAAGCTGAAACCCGTGAAGGGAGAAAGTGCTCAGGGTAGGACACTAGCAATATTTACACAGAACAGCGCAGAAACTAATGCCAAAAATTGCCTTAATGGGATTCTTGCTTTGACCTTGGTGTCAAATAAAACAGTAGTTTGCCAAAGGAATAACCACCTCTGTATCTTCCAGTAGACTTGATAAAATATACTACTCAGAGCTTATGAATATTCACAGAAACCTAAGGTGGTGAAATTTTTGGCCTTCTAAAATTCTTCCCTGGTAGCCTGTGGCAGGGCCTTCCTCTGCGTTTGCCTTGTCCTTTACGGCCAGCCCCACTAGCAAGCACAATACACCGAGTGTCACGTACTGACGTTAACCTTATGTTGTACTCGTGCTTTTCTTACTCCAAGCCAATATCTGGCTCCGCCCAATCTACCTACAAACATTGTTGGTTCTTAACAGTACTTGCTTAGTTAGCTAAAATATTAAGAAAAAGCTTCATGTGTAGTTATGGACCATGACGTGCTCAAAAAGGTATGGTGACTTTTTACTGAGAAGACTTTTTCATGCCTTACGAGACATGTGCAACATAAAGCAATGGCCAACATTATAGTACACTTTTGGTGACTCAAGGATAGCTGAAACTAAATTGATAGGACCTATAGGTAACTGTGTCTCATGTTACTGTAAAAATACAAAACTCACAGCCATACTTTGCAGGTCACCAGGCCCAAAACACGTAAAATATCTGGCAGAAGCAAGCGTATCTCCAGAAATTAGTTTAAAATAAATTGGGGAATGGCAGGGTTCACCAGCTTTCAGGGTTAATAATAAAATTAAAGACCATCAATAAATTGCTAACAAAGGAATAATGGGAAACATGGTAAGGAAAGTGATAAAGGTCACATGAGAAAAGCATATTCATAAATGAAAACACGATCTTTGGTTTTTGATCTCCTTGTTCCTCAATTACCGATTGGACTGAGTGCCTATATTTGCCAATTGGAAAGCAATATATTGAAGGGAATGGCCTACATTTAAAAAATAAAATTATTTTGGAAGCAATTTGATCAGTTAAAACTGCTTATTTGAGTACACATCAATTCAAGTTCTTAATATTTTTTAGAATTTTAGTACTGAAAGTTTACAAATGATTAGCATATACGGTTTGTTTTATTTCTTTTGGTAAAGTCAGTTCAGTCCAAGTGGTTGTTTACTCCAATACTATTATAGCTGTTAATGTATTTCCATAATGAAAAATGCAAGGGGAAAGCAATACAAATAATGATCTATAGGAAAAGTTATGTTTATTTAAATTACAGCATGAAAAGCCTTTGGCTAAAAAAATTTAAAAGTGCAACTAAAGGATTCTGACCATTTTTCTGTTTTCTAGTGCATCTAGAGTCCTGTTAAGGACCTATCTTCACAATGGTGTGAGCATGCAGGCATAGTCTTTCCAGATCAGTTTCTCTAAAAGGACTTGGGTGAGCAGATCTTGTATTGGCAGCACCTTCTCAGGTGTGCAGGAACAGGATGCAGCAGATCTGATTGAAGAACCAGACTTTGTGGGTCAGTAGTTCATTTCAGTGGCTCATATTTCTCACTGGGAAGTGAATAAATTAGAGCATGAATAGCACACCCAGTCCCAAAAGGCAAAGCAGAATATCGTGGATTCCCACAGTTTTAGTTTAGGGAAATTTGGAAGAATACTCAGATAACACACTTATTTTGAGGGTGGCTTAATATTTTTGAAGAACCAGACTTTGTGGGTCAGTAGTTCATTTCAGTGGCTCATATTTCTCACTGGGAAGTGAATAAATTAGAGCATGAATAGCACACCCAGTCCCAAAAGGCAAAGCAGAATATCATGGATTCCCACAGTTTTAGTTTAGGGAAATTTGGAAGAATACTCAGATAACACACTTATTTTGAGGGTGGCTTAATTTTTAAAAAAAAAACAAAGAGAAAGCTCAAAGAGCCTGCAGTGACAACTGCTTCATTGCAGCAGTTTGGTTTTGTTTTTACCTGAAAGCGTGGAGGCATTTTCTGCATTCCTGAATTGAGTGGTAACATCTTCTATTGCTGTACTTTAAAAATGACCCTTTTTATTTTATTATTGAATATTCAATACCTGTTATTGAAATGGCAAAAATATCGGGGGTATAGCTTTATTTTCCAACAGCTGCTTGCTCCAGACGTAGTTTCATCTTAAAAATTAAGTAAATTCTCATTACTCCTTACAGGATAAAATTGTTATTGGAAATTATATTGATTAGAAGTACCCTGTATCATGT
Source organism: Tinamus guttatus (assembly GCF_000705375.1). The sequence goes on along the minus strand of NW_010581190.1, from coordinate 42,233 downwards.
ACTTCTTGATTAATTGCTTTTGTGTATAAAATATTTGGGAAAATTGTTGCCATATTGCCTTGGGTGTTATTGGTTTGCTTAGAAATTGCTTAGAATTTGGAGTTGAATTCACTTCAACTTTTGTTTACTTTGCTAATGCTAACTGGGAATTAAATTCTTCCTCCATAAACCAATAGAGGATAAACAGTGTTTTCTGTCATAAACAGAAACACGCAACTACCCAATTTGCCCCTTAATAATCATGTTTACTTAACTCTCAATACAGTCTAAAATGACCTTCAGTGACATTTGCAGATTTTCTTTTCTAGCAAATGCCTGAGTTGAACTGCCAAGTCAGCCCTTGAGGTCAGAAATGTGTGCATTTGGCTTCCATTAAAACTTATAAACATGTTGCTATTTAGCAATAAACACCACAGAAGCTGTCCAGCTCAAAATACTCAATAAGCATAAACATTCTATCAGTGTCCATAGGCCTTGGCATAATGCAGCAGGCCTAATCCTGATCATATTAAAGTCTCAGGTTTTGGCACTTTGACACAGCGGAGTACCTTGAGACACCAGTCTCAAACCATTCAGAGCACAGAATCAAAAACAAACAAACAAACAAAAAAAACAAAAACAAACTTAGAAACATTGAAGATTAGCAGTGTCCAGATTGAATGTTGCTGTAGTGTAGGTGAATATATATATATTTTATGGATGTGTGTATGTAAATAACGTACTTAGAACTGCTAACTTAAACACTTGTGCTGCCTTTGATTTAAGTCTCTGAGATAGGACTCTTGCGTTCAAACTCTTGTGTATGTACTTTTTGATCAGATCAAATTATTTTTCCTCTATGAGTTCTTGTCCCTGACATTAGAAAGAAGAAAGACAGGATGGAGACTTTGATTTTTTTCTGTCACTAATTCAGAGGATTTCTTAACTGACTGTGGTTGCAGTAATGTTATTACAGGAAAAAAGAAATATATATTTACCTACGCTACAGCAACATTCAATTGGAAAGGGGAAAGAATAAGCAATGTAGTTTTCTTCATGCATAGAAACAGTAGGAAATTATTTTCCATAATTACCTCCTGATATATCCAAAATAGGTTGGTAGAGATATCAGGCATTCAGGTTTGCAGATGTTTCTCTTAACAGACTTGTTTATAGACAACAAATGCATAGAATTAGGCAGGTCATCATAGTAGGTGAGCTTTGTGTGTTCCCTGGTCATACTGGATATATTCATTACAACTGACTTTGAGTCCGTGCTGTGTCTTGTAGTGCAATTGATGGGCACATTAAATCTGTGCTTCAGGAAGACACAAATGAGTCACCTATTTGGTGAGTGTAGCGGCAGATAAAGCACCTTACTAGGGATATTGCTGAATTATCATCTATCAATCAAAGTATTCAACAGTTTTCATTCACAGTTGAAGTAAATATTTAAATTCTAATGGTTTCATTAGGGGAAAAAATAAATGCATAGCAACAGATATTTCACAGCAGTAAACACTCATAGTAGGTACCACGATGAAACAAAGCAAGAGAAACTATTTTCTATTGCTGTTTGCATTAACAGTACCTCCCAGGAAGAATTTAACCAGACATTTGTGCATGACCACTGACAGATTATAAAAATTGTAACAGCTTAAGCAAGGTGCGAGTTACTTGTTTGTAAGTAATTTTGTATTATCTGGTTGGTGCTGAAGCCTGGTAGTTGATGGGAAGACAGTAATCTCATGTTAGCCTTTAAAATAGGCTAACATGAGATTACTGCAGAGGTACTGCAGATGCTCATAGCAAACTTGGAGCTTAGACCAACATCTTGCTGGAATCATTTTATAGCAGGGCTGTTGACACCTCATTTGAGGCTCTCTGCTGTAAGCTGTGTAGAGGAAACAGCTGTTAAAGAGCCATAGGAACACTATGGAAGGGGCATGCTTTTCCTAGATACAATCTACTGCTAGTTATTAGCATACAGGTGGTTCTTCAGAAGGTTAAGACTTAATTCTTGACAAACATAAATTAATCTGGGAATTACAGAAAAGTTTTTGATTTTCACCTAATCAGTCCCAGAAGTTATCCAGCATAGGAGAAGGTCCAACGTGCAAGGTCCTGCACCTGGGGAGGAATAACCCCAGACACCAGGACAGGCTGGGGACCGACCTTCTGGAGAGCAGCTCTGCGGAGAGGGACCTGGGTGTCATGGTGGACGACAGGTTGACCATGAGGCAGCAGTGTGCCCTCGTGGCCAAGAAGGCCAATGGGATCCTGGGGT
>NW_010581190.1:12608-39718 GCF_000705375.1 Tinamus guttatus | reverse complement strand
ACCAAAAGTTCCACAGGAACTTAAGGAAAAATTTCTTCCCAGTGAGGGTGCCAGAGCCCTGGAACAGGCTGCCCAGAGAGGTTGTGGAGTCTCCTTCTCTGGAGATCTTCAAACCCGCTTGGACGCAGTCCTGTGCCACGTGCTCTAGGTGACCCTGCGTGTGCAGGGGGTTGGACTAGATGATCTCTAGAGGTCCCTTCCAACCTTTATGATTCTACGATAATACTCTGTGCTAATTTGTAAAGACTAAGCTTGTCGATTGTCTGTTAGTATTAAAGAAGAGATACTGGAAATAGCCTTGCCATGTATTGTTCTCCTACCAGAAAGAAAAAATGACTTCACAATAGACACAGATAGAAAAATATGAAAGATGGAACACAGTCCTTTTCGTTGGGATATCTTATAAAAAAATGACTTCACAATAGACACAGAAAAATATGAAAGATGGAACACAGTTCTTTTCATTGGGATATCTTACTGTTTTCCATACATTTGTCAAGCTGGAAATAAGTAGGGTTGAAATTCTGAATCTAAGGCATGCTTTTGAAAATAAGCATGGGAACTTAAAAACAGTTACCCATAGTTGTTTGGCTTGGTTACTGCCTGTACAGTCTGCAAATAATGTAGTGGAGAATAAGGTATAGTTCATCAAAATGACTGAAGGACGAGGAAAAATGGGGGTTGGTTTGTTTGTTTAAAAAGAACCAAATATATGAGCGACTAAGTCTTCCCAAGCTTTGATGTAGCAGACTTTTTATATTAGGTTTGTTCTGCCAGTTCTGAACAGAAGAGAGCATGCATGTCAAATCCTTTTCCAAACAAGCCTCTCTGATTTCTGCCAGAGAACCAGCCTTGCTAAAGCAAGCCAAACTTAACCCTTGTAACCCTTGTAAGAAAAGAGGTTATGTATGTATGTTGTGTAACTTAAATTACTGTCTGACAGTAGACATTGATTTGGTTCATTTAATAGATCATGCCATTGTTTCCAAAATGAACTAAGACCAATTTGGAACAACTTTTCTAGTCACCAGAGCTGATACTAATTTCACAGATCATCACTTATTCTTCCAGAAAAATATTCCTAAGTTAATTCAGGAATTAATGAAATTGTAACCAGAGCGGGAGGAGCTTACTGATAAAATGTGAGGTTTCTTCGGATCCTTTTATGGGTACCATTAATACTAGTAATAACATCAACAGTAAAGTATTAAGCTTAGAAAATATTTACCACCTTGTTATAAACAACCGCTCATGTAGTATCTTACAGTCTTTCTTTATAGCAAACTATCAGAATTGAGAACAAAATGAAGAAGAGTTTTGAAGGAGAAAATCTGATCCCTCTAGTAATGCATGTGTGCATTAGAACATCCCTGTACAACATCTGAAGCCAAATCTAAAACTATAGTTTGTACTGAAATAATTAAAGAGCAAGTGCTAAACTGGCAAGCAGGATCGGGCAGTGCTTGGAATCATACATTTGCAATCAATGCTCTGGATAATGGTATTCTGCAAAGTTGTACAAGACAGGTTAGAATGAAATATTAGATAAGTGCTTTTAGTGTCTTGTGAAAACAACGGCTTGGGATTGGGACAACAGTATAAATCTAGCTTTCAAAAGGAAGTATTAAGGATAGGAAATGGCTGTTTCTTTTCAGCTATTGTGTGCCACTTGTACATCTCATGTGGACACACTATGGAATGTTTCAGAAAAAAAATATTGAGAAACTACAACATTTCTTGCCAACAAGAAATGCAGGACAGCATTCTTTAAGGACAGAAAAACTTTTTTAAGAGTCTAGATTTCACACTGTAAATTTATTTGCTATTTACATTGGCGGTTGATTTTTGGTTGTTGACCTTGATGAAGATATATACCAAATTCTTTGCATTCTGTATGCCGATTTGCTCTAGCTTATATGGGAATCCATGGGCTTTTAAATACTGTAAGTGGATCTGTTTATTGCTTTTATACCACCTAGTGTCCTTCATAAATCACAGGCTATTTTTAGATATGGTCAAAGGACTTGGCATAAGCTATTATGAAAAAAATGCTTGTTTACAGCCTAAGTATTTTACTACTTTAATTTGTGGTTAGAAGAAAGATTATTTTGCTTTCCCAATAGAGGGAGAAACACTTAAACTTCAGAGTACCCTGCAAGGAGAGAAAAGCATTATAAACAGAAAATACTGACTGTTCTGGCTCTGTTGCAAATGCAAAAAATAATTCTGAAAAGACAATGATATTTTTGTAAGTAAAACTTATTGTTGTTTTAGTAATCAACTTTGAATTTTAAAAATATCTGAAATTGGACTTTTCAGATCCCTGTTTTTGTTTGAAGTATCCTGAACTCCAATTTTCTTTAGCTTTACTGGGTTATCCACTTAATTCTCTCTGTGCATGTAGTTTCTTGGAAACAGATTTTAAAAACATGCAATATTCTAGTTTATTTTACCCAGAAATTCAAGTGGATTTTGTTCTCGTTTGATATCACTAAGCCCTTTTCTTCTGGTTGGAAGGGGATAGACTTTTACAAGTCCCTTTGAAATAAGTTATAAAAGTTAGCATAAAAGTGAAGAGAAGAGGTTTTTTGGATACTAATCATTTCATCTCTCCTGAATATTTGCAGACCACAGTAATTATCTTTTGGTAAATACCTTGCTGCAACTTCAGGCTTGTGCTGGTTGGAGTAGAACCCAGAAAAAATTCCTTGCCAGTTCTATGCCAGAGCTATGATGTTACACAGACCTTTTAGCCTGTAGAAGTAATACAGTTATTACATCCTTCCTTTCATGAGCACCCCAAAATTTTCTACAATCTAAGGTGATTAGGTCTATGGTTATGCCAACTAGTAAGTGTGTATGTATGTATGTATATGTATGCATGCATATGGTAATCGTTTTAAAAGATTCTGTCATTTAAAAGATCAGGAGAGTTACTGAGCTCAAGTCCAGGCAAACTTGCCCCCATGAAACTTTCTAAAATTGCTCTTTATAGTGTTTCTCTTCTTTCTGTTTTTTCTGAACATTGGTTCCAACTTGAGAAATTGTTACTTACTAGATTAATTGCAAAGTTTACTTCCAAGCTGGGTGTAGGAGGAAGTTCAAACATTGTGCTGAAGTGTGACACATCTCTTGACACTTCACATAGGATTTTCACAGCTCAGTTAAAAGATCAGAAGGCTTAAGTGATCAGATGGTCTTCAGCCTGTATTGGTGGTCTGACTGATGAGGTTGGTGATGTAAATACTCTGTCGCACAGTCTGTTAGAAGTCAGTTTGTAATCATTTAATCCAGCCTTGCTGAACTGGATCCAACTTTCTTTTTTTTTAATTTTAACTTCATGTGCAGCAAAATATGGCTAACAAAGCAGTGCAGAAGACCTAAACCTATGGGACTGTGTTTGCAGTTTCCCCAGTTAGTCTACGTTGTCGTGAGGTTTTTGCTTTGCGGCAGCGTTGCAGTGTCCCTTCTGTACAGCCATATTCTTGAACAAAACACATTCTTCAGCTCTAGAGGCAATCTAAGCTTGATGCACTCGTTTTGCCTGCCAAAAGATGTATCAGGCAAAATAGAACTGCCCTGTTACAACTGTTTATTGAGTTCTAGCAATTTCAAACAAGGTGCCAAAGCAAAGCGAAATCATTATAAACATGCTCTGAGAAAAAGAGAGGACAATAGTTGTTTTTTCACCAATTACTTACTTTCGGTTAGTAGTTTTAGTGGGTGGTTTTAATAACCCGGTGACCCATGAATACCCCATGGAAAGCTTAGAAAAGCTTTCTGTTGCAAGAAACTGTAAATGTATATAGCTTTGTTCTTCCCTAGCGTTTTCAGTGTTAAGAATAACTTGAGAGCAAGAGATTCCAATCGTGGCAAAGGAAGGAGCTGATTTTGCATTAGCTGTAGCGAGCCCGGTTTTCTGAGAGGGTTGGGAGCCTAAGCTGTTTCCAGCCTTCTGTAACATGCATTGCTTTGTTGTAGGCACTTCTTGCATTCTCAGTAGCAGAGAGTATGAGCGATGTGTGCTCTAGGAGGCCTTCTCTGTTCTGGACTGCTCTCAACGTTCCAGGAGGAAAGATGCAGGGGGGTTTGTCCTGGCTGTGGTCTCAGGCGTGCCCTTTAGAGACGTGTAAGTCAGTGCTGCCGTGAGGCTGTGCTGGCCTCCCCTCAGCCCGCGCAGCCCATGGCACAGCTGCCCTGGGAGCAGCGCACGGCCTGGGATCGGGGTGGCAGAAGTAGCGCAGTGCTCGGATGTCTGCCTTGTGGGGCAGCCGGCGGTCACTGTGGGCTGGTGAGATGCTTTTAGGCACCAAGGCAAATGGAATGTGTGGATCTGGCTTCCAGACTCCCGCCGTACCAACAAAGGAGGCCTCCTGCTGCTCGAGGAACCTTTTGGGAGAAGGATTTTTGTTGCTGTAAGGCTTTTTTTATGATGGACAACATAAATGGGTTTTATTTTTAGAGGAAGGGTTTTAAGAGGAAGGGATCTTTCTCCATGAGTTCATTTGTTCCTTCAGTGTTGTTTGTTTCTTGCGTTGAAGTTGCGATCCCTTGAGGCCTGCTAGCTGAAGGGACAAAGCTGCTTACAAAATCAAACTCCAAAGAAACACAAGCGATGTGTTAGGGAGCGTCGCCCCATCTTTCAGAAAAATATCAGGAAACATTCCCTCTCTCAAGAGAAAATGAGGTGTAGAAAGCTCCACGGGGACTGAAGAGTGCCATAGCATTCTTCCTTTTCACTTGCTTGGAGACAATTCCTTGTTGCCCAGGGTTGTTTCCATTCTTGTCCACGTCCCCACAGTTCCCCACCTTGGCTTGTCAAATGTAGTCACCCAAATTCATTCCATCATTCCACACTGTATACACAAATCCAGGTGAAACCTTTAACTATAAAAAATAACAAATGCAACTATAAAAATTAGCAAATACAAAGTAATTTTGTCTCTCCTGTACAGTGGCAGTCTGGTAGTGCCAGTTATTCCTTTTAAAACGAATACAACAGCTGCATTCCTTAACAAGACAACCAGTAACTGTACTGATTTGGGTTAAAAGAATAAAAAAAAAAACTATGTGACTGACAGTAATTTTTATTTCACAGAAAGAAATTATTTTTGTCTCCAAACATTGTATTGGCATAGCAGAGTGATAAGAAACTGTAGTACTGGTGATAGAGGGACAAAGAAGTGACTGAAGAGGAAAGAAAAGACAAAGATCCCAAAATTACTGATGGAAAATGTTCCTCTTCGCGTACTATATCCCATTCTATATCCCTTCACGTGCTATATTCCATTCTATATCCTGCAGATACCTGTTCTTCTCCTTTACGTTGTGCCAAACACCAAATCAGCTTGTGTGTCTCTGAAAGAAACCTCTTTAAGCGATAATAAAAAGATAAGGCAGTTATATTTGAACATGATATCTGATAATAATTCAGGTAGAATTATGATTATTTCAGAGCCATATAGACAACTCACAGAATTCGTCACTGACTGCAGTTAAAGCAAGGCAAAAACTCATGAGAGTTTGGGGTTCTGATATCCAAAACCATTATGCAATACCCTGAGGTTCTGAGGCCAGTGTGGCAAATTTGTCATTATCTCTGTTTCTGGTAATGGAAGACCAACTTTTTTAAATTGTGTACATTCACAATGTTTAGATCAGCAGTTAGTCTAAATATCCATAAAACTGCTTGTAGGATGTCCATGTTTGGTTATGTGGCTACAAATGTATCGGTGTGCAATCACAGTAACTGTGTGCTGCAGCTGTTTTTTCTCATTTTAAAGATTTGACCCTAAGCCAGTTTGTTTACACAAATTAAAGCAAAAAAAAGAAAAAGTTTCTAAATACCCTTTCACAATCATTTCCTTTTACTAAAGTAGCAGTGTTTAAAAAAAAAAAAAGGCATATTTCTTGAAGAGATGTAAAACACTGGGTGCTCCAGACAGAACAATCAAGCGTTTCAGCATGAATCATGCTAACTTGCTGAACCAGACTCTTCTCCCTGTGGGCATGTATCTGTTTGCATATATTTATCAGTCTGCTTGGAAACAGGATGAGAAACATTCATACATTGCCTTTTAGAGAAGAATCTGAATGAAGCTTTTTCTTCTCCGAAGGAAAAAAAAAAAAAAAAAAGGCATCCTAGGGAGGCTTGTAGCCACTTACTGTAAACTAGAAAGAGTCTTTAAAGATTTTTCTTCCCACTGATTTTCCAACGCTATGAGTAGTTAGTTTCCCTTTTCTTTAGATAAATCCAAGCTCCTGTTTGTCAGCAGAGAATGCTGTTATTGTGTCTCCTACCTTAATCTCCCTAAGGGAGGTAATTCAGGAAACCCATCCTTTCTTGTAATTTTTTGATTGTCAGGGTATTTTTACTCATGACCACCCATGAAGCACATTAAACGTGATCTGATTTTTAAAGCACTAGCTTTATTAGCAACAAATACTTAGAGAATTAAGCTGTTCTCAAAGTCATGTGTCACTACATTTAGTATTATGCTTAGCAGCCAAAGACTGACGAGAAACATACTGGCCTGTTCAAGTTATGACCTAGTGGCCTCAAAATTGGGTTAGGTCTGATATTAACAGTGGTAGGGAACAGGCTGCAGGTCTAGCAGGCACCACTCCAAGCAATTCCAACTATTCCAATTACAGGAGCAGGTAGAGCTGCTGGCAAGCTGCCGGGATACCTAGCCTTTGTAATGAGCCCTTTGTCTAGCAAGAACTGTTCCACATCTGACATTAAACATTTTTTTAGGCTTAGCAGTGACTTGCAGCTTGCAGAGAAGTACAAGTTGTTCACACTGCTTTATGCACATAAACGAGGCTACATGAGGCGGCTGGTTATACATGGTCTCCTGTTTGATTAGTAAAGCAGGGGGAGGTTCCGTGGAAATTGTTTCAGATTATAGGACTATGGAATCCCAAAGTATTTCAAGATCCAGGTACCCCATCAAATCACATGATTTTGTCTGAAGAGCAGATCCAGGATGCACCTTCCACACTTTTCAAATCTTGTTTCCAGATCAAGGAAGGCTAAGGTTTTGCCTGGTTGGTGTGTTTTTTTTTTTTTTTCCCTCTCTCATTTTTTGACATTTTTGAAAATCAGTGTTGCTGATTTGCCTGCTGATTTCTTTCTAGACTACCTATAGCTCTTACTTTGAAAACTCTGCATTGAAACACAAAATTCCAACATAAATATCCTTAGAGCATAGTTTTTATTCCTCCTTCAAACAACAATTTTATCAAAAGCCAGAAGTACTTCTGAAAATGTGTTTGTTATGAACAGTTTCCATAACGTGAAAAATGTCATGTAGTGTGTTTATTCAAGAACAGACTGATTTATGGATTAACACTGTTCATATAAAACCTCCCTTTTCATTTGTGGAAAAAAAATCAAGTAGCTAGAATGGCAGTTCCTCCATTTCTGCCTTTGTGTATTCAAGGCTTACTTTCTAGAGAATCTGACATAGCTGACATTCAAAATAAGGCTGGTGCCAGTCTTGGTTTGTGAATGTCTGCATGTATCTTCAAAGCATAAAGATCTATAAAAATAGACATTAAAATAGAGGGGTTGAAAGCCATGGGAACAATCTGACTGAACTGTACCAACTACTTTTCATTGAAAACAGTCATTCATTTTCACCCACTATCTAGTAAATTATAAAACAGTAGAACTTTTTTATAAGGAACAAGGCAAAACTAAGAGCTTGTGAAAGCAGGTTATGAGGGAATAATACATTAAAGGAACCTCCATATTTTGGTTTGTTAACACTTTACAAAGCATAATCTGCAGGTTTAAAATACACAGAGACTGTGATATTTTTATTACAAATGACTGTTGTAACCACAACATACCCTAATGCTTTACATCTCTATTCTTTGCCTGGTTGTTTTCAGACATAGTCACCACCATAGTCTGTGTAGCTTTTGATTTATTTTCATGTACTTTCATATTTTTCCACAGGCTTGTTCTCTCTCCTGGAGATCAAGAAGTGTTTCAGATTGAAAAATATGAATCTGATTTCCAAGGGAGTTCAGAGATGGGCTTTACTTCAAACCTATCTTCAGTCGTACACAACAATAATAATAATAATCTCCTCCAGTTCTTTTTTCCTGTGAAAATTCCAAACATTCTGAAACAGTGTAGCTCAATCATGAGGTGGGAGGACAGAAGAGCTTCAGCTTACATCAGATAGAGAACAACTGCAAGTTAAGAGTTGAAAACTCCCCAAGGAAGAGCCTAAAGAGGCAAATGTTTGACAGTGTCCTGTAGAATATCACAACTGAGTCACCCAGGTCTGTGCTCTGGACTGCGTATGAAGCAATGTCCCTGAAGCGTGTTTGTGGTCAGTGTTACTCTGATGAACTGGGCCAGCATCATAGTTTAGTCTCAGTGTATCCTGAATGTTTTTTTGCCAAATAGTTGGAAAGGCTTGAGGAAGCTCTTGAAAGCCTTTTAAGATAGCTTCCCTTGCCTCCTGTCTCCCAGTGAGATGTAACCTGTCCCATGGAAATGCAGCCAGGCAGGCTGCCTCCCAGATCTCTTGGCCTGGTGACTGGAAGCTGAGATATGTGGTTTCGATTTGAGGCAGCTGCACACAAATGTGTTTGTCAGTTGTATAGCCGAGTGATGGTTTTTGATATGAGAGCTTTCAAATGCAGTTGTTTGCATTGATTGATTAGGGTATTCCGTAGAGTGGAAATGCAGATGCAGCAGACTCAGTTGTGACTCTTCCCCGATGGAGCCTGCAATGCCTCTGACCACCTAATGTCCCCACACTTTGACTGCAGAGTGCCAGAGCTGGCGTTAGTGGATGGATAGAACAGCCGCTGTGTATGGTGGCGAGGTTTCTCTCTACCAGTAGAGCTGGCAATGCACTCTCAAAGTCATTGCTAGTGAGGGAAGCTTTTTGGGTGGGGTAGTGCGAATTATCTGTCCCTGCAGCAACAGAAAGTGGAAACCAGTCTGTTTTGCCAAGTAGGAATCTGGTCCCGCTCCTTGGACTGCTATTTGAAGGGTTAAAGAGCAAATGAGACCTTCGTGCTGCCCACATATCTAAATCTAAACTGAGCTGTCTTAAAAAAAAAAAAAAAAGTGTTAGTATTTGCTAATACTAATAGCCTTTTTTGTTATCTATCTAGAGAAAATTTGAAAGGTACAGCTTCTTGTTGTTGAGGAGCATCCATATAATTCACATGAAAAGCAGTATATAGAAAACAGTATTGATTAAATTCATACCTGTCTTCAATTTCTATTCATACCTGCCTTCAAAGACAGGTAGTTTAATCCTGTCATGCTGTTTGTATTCAAGGTTTGTTTTTTGTTTTGTTTTGCTTTTGATTTTCACTGTCATCAACATTCACGTAAACATCTGGAAAAAGAATATACCTCTCAGGTTTTGATTTGTGAATTGAGTGTGTGCTCAGCAACTGCAGCCACTGTCCACCCCTTGCAGTGGCACTGCGAGACCTAATGGAGCAGGTGTGCCCTTGCTGTCGGACAGCGCTCCTGTTATTTTGGAAAGTGGAAATATAGGGAACATGCAGCAATGCAGTTAGGAAAAAGGATGAGAGAAGCACATAGAAATGAGTCGGCTTTCTTAACTAGGCAGAGCTGTGTACTCTTAGTGGAAGATCTCTAAGCTGCTACTCCATTGAATTTGATTTCTGTCCAGTTTCTTCTCAAGAACATTTTTAATGTCCTCGCTACACTCTGTTTGTCTAATCCTCTGTTTATACAACTGTGATGATGGACTCTTCACCTCCACCTCCACTCTCAAGTACAAGGTATGTCCTAAGCAGAGAGGCTTAGTAGAATCTAGGATCACTGTATTGTTTTGAGGGTGTAGTTTGGTGCTTGGCTCATGTTCCCAGGAAAAGCATAGTGCTGTCTTTCCCAGCACCCTGAGTATCTTACCACCTCTTCCCTGGTGTAAGCACTAGCAGTCTTGCAGTGAGTTGAATTAGGTGGCTGATCTGATTGGAAAGTAAACAAGCAAACAAAGTAGTGTTTGTTTTCAGCCAGAGCACGACCATTTTCTGTGTTGGCCCAAATTTTGATCAGTTAACAGTCAGGCTCCATCTGTAGTGTGAGAGATGCCTTCAGTATATTTTTAATAAGATCCTTTAAAAGTTACTCTTGGTGCAGAATATTTTAGAAAAGGCAATGTTGGAATAAAAACACGTATGAGATTTGACTGCCTGCCCTGTGCTGTGTTGCAGAAGAAAATTTGCTTGTGAGAATTCCGTATTAGCAATACTTCACAGTGACATTTATTGTGTTGATTCTGACATGGCTCCCTACAGAATAAAAATCTTGACATTGATGAATTTTCTGAAAGCTTTTCAGGAATCCTTTAAAACTTCATGCACTGCAAGCAATTGTGCTTGACATTGCAAGTTAGAAGGAAAGCATTGGGAAGAGAAACAGCTTTAGAATTTCCTGGTTTGGTTTGAGCCATTGCTTTCTGTCCCATTTGTGGGTGCTGTTGTGCACGCGAGAGGCACAAACAATTTAGTTAAGTTGCTATGTGACCAAAGGATTTATTGAACTTCATCAGCAAGTCGGGGCTTATTTCTAAGGTAACATTACTAAACCTTATAGTACCCCAGCCTATATATTTACACAACTCTATATATTTACCCACTCTGTATTTGCATTTCCAGATGCTCTGTAATAAATTCCCTCTGTGTTGTATCTATATTTCTATTGATTTTTGTGCTCTTCTAGCTGATGTCTGTCCTTTGCTTTATTGACCCTAGAGTCAACACAAGTTTTGGGCATACAGCCAATTTCAGATGGCATTTAGTTAGTTTACTCCCTTTTAAAGTAGTTTAGGAAATGTTCCTCAAATATTTCTGTTATTTGACAAGCCTGTTTAACTTTTCCAATTTCATCCCCTTCAGTCACAATTTCCTCCTCCTTAATGTTTTCCAGTTCTGGAGAAAGGGATTAAAAATGTACCTCATCTTCAGCTACTATTCCAATTCATACTTTCACTTGTCCAGCAAAACGAATTATTTTTCTTGATCCTGGATTTATATTTTTTTGCTTTGTGCTACTGTGCATTTGTCTTTTAAGACACGCATTTAGTTATGCAATCCTGGCACGCAGCCAAAACTCATAATTACTTTAAAGGGAATTTGGGTGTGCAAAGAATGCAAGAATGCAAGATCAGACATTTGGAAAATGATTCAGTGGAGTTACTTTTTTTTTTTTTTTCCTGAACAATGAATATTTATCTTAAATAATTTCCATGGCTCTTGGAAACTTGTTTCACCTCTTCTCAGCTAATATGTGTTCCATTAGCATTTTTTGGCCTGAAGCCATCTGATTCCTTCAGGCTTTGTTCAAGTAAGTGTGGGGTTTTTTTCTTGTTCTTTTTTTTTGTTGGCTTCGGTTTTCTGTCTGAAATGATTCAGCTTTGATTTAGCGGCTATTGTTTCTGGTGCTTGTGGTGTTTTTTAGTTTCCCAGATCGCTGAGTAAAACTGCAGTTCCTTATTTCAGAAATCCAAACACTTATTTGTATTTTGTTTTACTGTAGAATATATGGGATTCAGTCCAGGCAATATTTGGTAAAAGTAGTATAAGAAAATGCTGCCAGTCCCACTGTTCTGCTGTCTGCACTGTCTATGGCTTTTCCCCTAGCTTACCAGAAAATTTTAAAAATACCTGTATTACCTTTTACATATATGTGAGGCTGTTTCTTCCATCCACTGTATATCACGTACTTTGGAATGTACACTTAACTTAAAGGAAGCTATACAGTGTTTGTTCAAAATGCAAGGGAGGAAATACTGATGAAAATCAATCACTCATACGGGTGCAGCTTTTTAAAGGTGTTAAAACAACATGAACTAGCATAATGACCTAGCCGGCTGTCTCCAGAAAAGAATAGCATGTTTTTCCCTAGGGTGAGCTCAGGGGGGATGAGGGATACTTAAAATGTATGACAGAAGGTTCAAGGAGAAAAAAAGGAACCTCTGATAGAAAAGAGAGTGTGGCTTCTGCGTCTAACAGTGAAAAAGGCCGGGGAAATAAGCTGAGGTTGTGTCACAAGGAGCACAGAGGTGTGTGACCAAGCGGGACTTTCCACCCTTATGCACTGAAAGGGTAAGGCTCATTTTGGTGGGGTTTCTCTTCTGTTTTGTTGTTTAAACACATTTCTTTCTTATAAGTGCAGTACCTTAAGTCTTGTGACATAAATCATGCTTTGTTTCGAAGAAGCAAATGTATGTTGCGACAAACTCCTCGGTCAGTCACAGCTCAAACCTGTTGTAATCTGAGTAGCAGCCTAAGAATAAGCAAACAGTGGAATTTCCCACCCGGCCTTCCAGGACGCCTCCAAGATTGAAAGGCCTGAGGTCCAATTCCCACTGGAATATGCCTGAGGGCAGCATGGGAAGAGGCAGCGGTATGGCTAGCGCAGCAGCCATGGTAGAGACATGTCTGGGTAGAAATTTGTTCTTGTTGGTGTATAGTTAGATCTACAATTCAATCCTTGAATTACATTTCACTTTGTGGACTATCATTAATTCTATCAGATTTTTCCAATCAGAAGTATTTTTCTCATGTTCTTTGCCTAATGAAATACCATTTTTGACTTTGGGACTTTCTCGGGTAACATTTTCCTTCTGATTTTGTAGTTGTTATGCTTTCATCATCTCCTCAAGCATAAATTAGGTCCTTAATGTGGCTTTGGTGCTGCTTGAAATCAGAGCAGCTTCTTGTGACCCACCTGAACATTGAGTCTCACTTCTCTGAGCAAGCCGGACGATTGTCAGGATGGAAACACAAGAGCTTGTCATACTCTTCACAGCAGCAACAATTTTATATGGCTCCTGGCTAGACAAGGAGAGCAGCAGGAAAACCTCCTGCCACTATGTTTTTCTTCTTTGAGCCTTCCGGCGTGCCCTTCGTTTCAGGACTGACACCAAGCTGGCATAGCCACTAGCTGCATGGATCACCTGGACACTCTTCCCTGTGTTGCAAGGGCATCCAGGTGGGAACTGCTCTGCCTGTTGGCCACCTGTGAGGCTACAGCAGTCCTGGGGCCGGTCATGCAGCGATTGAACCCCTTTCAAAGTACATGTCCAGCTGTTATATAGCAAATATAGCTAAGCTTTTTGTTTTTCTGGACCACTCTTTTCTCCTCCATGTTGTTACTTACGTGAGGGCAGTCTGTAGAGGGTTATTTTGCAGCTATTGGATGACCGAACAAGGGATTTTGATTATTTTCATTGTAGCAAAGTACAAAATATCTGTAAAATCTGATAAATATCCTGCAGCAAAGTCCTAAATGCTAACGTCCTAAATACTAAACAATTTTAACTAGCAGAGTATCTTAGAATTAGATCCTCCCTGCCTAGGTACTCCCCTGCTAATAAGTAGAAGGAAGCATAGGTTTTACAGCAGGGCAGAGCGTGAAGTTGTAAAGAGCACAGCAGTCCTTTCACAAACAGGCTCCATGAGCTGAACAGATCCTGCAGAGAAGTAACCACTGCTGCATTATGCAAGATACCTGCAGAGGGTTCTCATTATGCCAATCCCAGACGTAGACTTCCTTTGGATTTGGCAAAGAAGTAGTTCAAGAATGTTTGGCACTGAGGGTGCTGGGGAACTGTCTTCCCTCCTCCCCTTAACCCCTATTGAATTCCTAGTGGATTTTATTTTACTTTATTTTTTTTCCAAAAGAAGATTACATTGTAGCTGTGGCCATGTTCTGAAAATTTAAGGTAGCCTTAACGAAATGTTGTAAATCAGGATATGTTAGTGTATGTTAGTCATGACGGCTGTGTTTTAACAAAAAGTGTTAGGTTTCTTCAAATATGAACCATACACATTACAGTATTGTGACAAAACCTTGGTGCAAATATATTTTATATTTATTTTAATCAAAATAGTAGACCTTTCAGAGAAGTATCTAATTGTCAATCACTCTTTACTGGCACACACCCTGTTACAGGGGAAAAAAGAGGGGCCTAGCTTGTTCATAAAATCCTGTTTTGAACAGAAAGTAAGTAGATGTTTACTGAGAGGAACTGTGTATCTGTAATGCAGTCCCTTTTCATCTGGGGACAGATTGCTCTTGTGATTTGGAAAAATCCTCATTTGCTGGAGGTTTAGAAGCTTTCTTTTTCTCTCTATATGGTATCACAAAACTGTATTTCCAGAAAGGATTTGCTATTAAAACAGATTTGATTGTACTGCTGTTACATGCAAAATTGGATGCTTCACAAAAATTCCAATCAGTATCCCAGGAAGAGGAGTATGGTGCAACCTCAATTTTAATGGTAGCAGTTGGTTGAGTTTAGCATGTAAGGATGAAGACAATTGAAATTAAAACCAACTTTGACAGGCCTGTTCACCCACACAGAAGAAAGATACAGATAGATAGGGGACATATGAAGATAGACAGGGACATATGAATAAAAGGTAAAAGTTGGGTACAGGAAGCTAGTTTATGATCTGATTCCCTTTACTCTCTGCTGTCTGATTTTCACGCAGAATCTTGTCCTCTTGCCCTGCCACCATCTGAATGAACAGTGGGAGTGTAGGCGAACCAGGCTCCTTGCTTTCAGTTCCTGGGTCTCAGATGTGTGACTCAGAACAGGAATTTCATGTCAAGTCCTGCTAAGCCGATAATTCTCCCCTGGTCCATCGTGGACCCCTCTACCTCCAAGAACCACGGGTTCTGACATGCTGAAAAAATGTGGTTGGTAAATTCTGAAGTCATGTTGAGCAAATGAAAAGTGATTTTTAATATGATTTTTGTTTGCTTACTTTTAAATAAAAAGCTTGTAAATTGGCTAAATGTTGCTATAGGCCTGTATAGAGAAAAAAGACTTACTTTTGGCACTAGCAAGATCCTTTACCAAATAAATTCATTTTCTAGAGAAGTGTTCACATGCCAGGGCATGCTCAAGATAAAAAGAGCACACTCTGCTTCTATTAATTCCAATATCAAAACTTCTCAAGTAGCTAAATCTTCTTTGTTTAAAACTTATGCACACACAGGGCAGAGGTTTGTCATGGAGTATTTCAGCTCAACTGGGAAACTTTGCAAAGTTGTAAATAGCTGTTTGTAGGTTCTTCTGTCAGTGTGCGGTGGGTGATTTTAGTAAAAGCTTATGTGATACCTTGGAGCAGCATATTACTGCTCATCTGCAAGCCGTGTGTAATCATGGAAAATGCCCTGGTGGGTTTCACACCAAAACTTTTGGCATAGGAAGGGATTTAATGTCTCTGGTTGTCTTGGGGAGAGAGTTTGTTGGTTACAGAAGTTTTGGTCTCTAAGCAAGTACCATGCAGTGGTGAAAGAGTTCACCAAAAAAGAAAAAAAAAAATCATTTTGATCAAGTACACAGGGCTTGAATGGGTCTTGCTGTACAAAGTAAGGAAGAGGGCCAATCAACAGCTTTTCTGTTCTATTTTAAAACAACTGCATTCCTTTTTCTAAAGCAAAACATAGCCATCACCGTTATATAAATGTAAGTCTTTCTTAAGTCTGATTCTCTTCCCTCATTTCCTGTGTGGCATGTTAGCTGCAGCTTGCTTCAGACTGCTTTTCCTTAAGCTTCCAGAAAATGTAAATAGAACATGAAACTCCTGCCCACCAGTCCTCACAGTAAGGGAATCTGAACTCCCACTAGGAGTGCATAAGGCTAGTTATTGCAAGTTACTATTTAATTTTTTTTTTAAATACTGTTATGTCTAGGGAAAAGAAACCTGGTTTCAAAAGAACAAAATTAGGTCTGGAGCATGCTGTGCTTTGAAGATCTTGGAAAATGCATGTGTTTTGAGGGGATTTTTGGTTTGGTTTGGTTTTTTTTTTTTTTTTTGGTAAAGATTGTAGTTGAGTTTGGTTATTCAAAAATAGTCTTATCCTGAGCATCCAGTAAACACGAGTCCTACAGTGGAAGTCTCACTAGTTAAGTGAACCAAGAGAACTAATAGGAAATGATTTTATAGCAACTAAATCTATTGCAGTGCTTCTTGATCCGCTGTTGAGCACCGTACGGTCTGATCCATGGATCATCATCAACTTTGCCCAACAGACTGAGATCTGTGGAATAACTGGCAAATTTTCCTTTATAGCCACTTTCAATTTGTCATTTCTTAATTTCATCCTACCACTCCTTGCTGTAATCTGTTCTTGTTTACTCTTTACCACTTGCGGATATCACTTAATGAAGTCATGCAAGATATATTTCTCACTTACACCAGCTTGGAAAGCAATCGCCTACTTGCTATTGACAGTTATTTCTGCCACCATTCTGTGCATTTTCTACAATTTGATAACGACATGGCAAATGGTTTCCAGATCTAAATACAATACAGTGGAGCATGTCTACCTTACATATGGAGAATAATACTTCCTATTCCCATGAATTTGTGCCCAAGTCTCTGTAGCAGGAACGCTTTCCTTGGCTGCTGCTCTGCACCTAAGTCAAATGCATGACTTCTGACCCCTTGTAATGGCCTTACGCTTCAGAATAGCTCTTATCCGGGTTTCCCCGTGGATATATTTTTAGTACTTCTGCATTGAAAACTCTGGCAATACTGTTTAATTATGAAAGTCATTCAGATACATAATGATAATGTTGCTCGTGAGGGTTTGGAATCAGAAAAGCATGCTTTAAAATTAAATGGGAATACATTTCAAGCTGTAAGTTTGTAAGTAGTATTGAAGTATTATTGACCGTGGTGGATTTTGATATCACAGAAGCCCATTTTCAGTTCCAGTAAAAGAGAACAATTCTTTCAGAGTCCAAGTTATATATGTAGTTGACCAGTATCTGTGCACTGATACTTGAAAAAAAAATCATTTTAATACAATGGTTAATCCATCATAAGAAGATTTTCTGTACACTCCAGTTTGAACGTTTAATCTCTCTCTAAGTTCAAGCATGTACTTCAGTGGTACAAAGCTGTTTTTCCTGTTGAGAATCTGTTTTGCTTATCATGGTGAAAATGTTGAGGTAGAAAATCTGTCTCCATCTTTCTTGTGATACCATGCTGGTATAGCCTAATGGACTGTTAAACTACACAGATTGATTTTAATTCAGAAAATATCATTCTTTATGTCTGTGTGACTTCTTGTCTTCTTATGGGTATCTATATAGTTCCATGCATGCATTCCATATCTTTCCGTGATAACCCTGGGAGAAATTTACTGCAAGTAGTAATTAGCCAGCAGTCCTTCACTGCATTGTCTTGTTTGCAGTGTGGACTCTTGTTTCTTCCACAAACATCTGAAGTCTCTCGAATAAGAAAAATAGATTAAATTATTAAATATTTATGATTTAAGAATCATAAATAGGCCAATACAATTCATGATCATAGTTTACCAGGAAAAATATAGTATATTTAGCTATTAAATGCTTCTTTGAAGGCAGCAACCTTGCACCAATTTTTATGAGTGTTTTCAGGGTTTTGGTAAGCCCTGTCTAACAAATTATTAAGAGACTATAGGAATAATAGTGCAATGTAGAATAAATAAATTACTATTAAAAATAGGCTCCTGGATACAAGCTATACCATATGACATTTTGAAGAAATCGACGTTGATTGTTGTAATCAGAGGTAATATCTCACAATCTTGGTCAAATTCCCTGAAAGAATCCACAAGAAGCATGTGGCTGACCGGAATTTGGTTCACACAGTCCACTGGCTTCCAAAAGGTTTTCAGCAAGATCCCTTGTGAAAGGCTTGGGACTGCCTAAGATAAAGGCTTGACCGAATGAAAATAAGGGCAAATGGGCCTCTTCTCCACAACATTTATGTTTAGGCAAAAGAACTCCCCACTGCTTCTCTCCCCCTCACTCCCCAAAAAGATCTGTTCAGGGATATTCAGATATGACAGAGCTGATAGGGATGACTTTTAACAGCTAAATCACTATGTAGCCTCATACTTAGATGAGAAAACTGTTGAAGTTCCATATAAAAATAGATAAAGTCTGTTTATAATGGCAAAATGTTCCGTCTGAGAAATGTGATTATATATATTTAAATCATGCATTACAGCATTATTAAATGTTTTAGCACTTTTGTTACAATGCCCCTATTCTTTTTTTATTATAAATTAGAAAACTGAACAGTAACACAGAAATTCAGCTTTATTTTACTGATAAAATGCTAATTTATTCTGGCTGTTTTCATATTTCTTTTAATAAGAGTAGAGCATTTTTGTAGTTTATGCAATCGGTATTCCCTTCTAGAGGGCTAAATGAGTCGGTGCCAGCACTCTACCTTTGGTCAGTGGTTGTGTGGATGTAATATCTTCATCTTGAGGTGATGATAAAGCTTTCCAGGCCCTTCTGGTTACTGCTGTGATCTTTCCTGGCACACGTGGATCCCACTGTTCCCGCAGGACCTACTGCCTATTAACGCCACAGAGCTGTGCCACGAAGCCTGTGTGAGGCCAGGCCGCAAGGACACGTTGCCACCGGGGGCTGCAGGCCGTGGCCAGGAGGAGAGCAGGTTCCTTACGGGAAGACAAGCAAGGATTAAATTGTGCGTGCACAAACTGGCAGCAACCAAGCTGAGAAGCTGGCATGGGGAACACACAGTCTGTGCTCGCTGGAATATCGCCACTGGGGTAAAAGGTGGCAGTTTAACTCTGTGGAGTGTTTGGAGGAAACCTGAACCTTGAAACGCATCTGACTGGGCAGAGGTGAAGAGTTGTCATGGAAAGGCAGTTCGGTGCTGACTTCCACATTCGGGAGGTCACACTTTTCTTTTGAATTAAGATGAAGTGCCTTCTGTTTTTGTATGCATTTATCTAAGTTTTTATGTACGCTCCTCGAGAGCACTGAGGGTTCCCAACGAAGCAAAGACATGCTCAGTTACTTTCAAATATGAAGGAAAAGGGCAAACATAGGACAGCACCTCAAAGGTTGTATCCTTCCAGCCGGAGCATATCCTGTGTGGTGTAATTCATTCGGAAGAACTGATGAAAGGACATGGCGCTGCTGACAGCCTGAGTGGTGAGGGACTGTCAGCAGTGCAAACTACCTGCTGCAGGTGATATTTTTACTAAATTAATCTAGAAATGGATAATCTGAAACTAGCAGCTTTTTCTGGATGTAAGTTCTGCTACTTAGTTATTCCTTTAAGAAGTTTTTCATTCGGAGAAATCTTTCTAGAGCCAAATTAAATGAGGAGGTTTAAGGATGTAATGTATGATGTGGTCAATACATTTCAGTTTTCTTAGTTGTTTTATTTTCTTTTCCCCCTTTTTTTTCTTTTCTTTTTTTGTCTTCTCTGATTTGAGAGTTTCTCACAAATAAGCTTTTCCAGGTCTCTGCTGATGGCAAGCATGCAATATGAAAATACCTTGGCGAGTTTTTCTGTCAAGCTGAAAACATAATGGGTGCCGTGTGATGGGTGCAGCACGAGGAGTGGTACAGAAAAGTGATTCCTTTAAATGGGCCTTTGTACTCCCCCTAATTGTTATCTCTTAGACCAGGAGCAGTGGCTTATTTCCCTGTATGTCAGTGGTGTAATGCAGTGCTCTGTTGGTTCCAGGCTGCTACTTGTTTTCCGCTTCATCCCAACAGCTGGAGGCTGCAATAAGAAAAGAAAAACTTTTAGCATTGCTAAGCACTTCTTTTCACAACTAGATACTAAGCAACATTAATGAGAAATCAGGGCATGCTTCCAGGCTCTCAAATAGACTTAGGAAGTTAGAAGTTCAGCTACAACTTCTTACTTTGTTGCGAGATACTGTTTCTTGTCCTGCGGCCTTTGGGCAGGCTGTCTCACAAGACTTTTACTAGTTTTGAGTCATTACGTAGTGCAGGGTATTCCTTTTAAGGAGTCACAGCTCGAGAATGTCCTTAGTCAGATAGAGGTATCTGTGCGTGTTAGTTTTGCTGGGTTCAGCTATCGCTGCAGACATACTTAGTGTGTGTTCCCAGATGTTATCGTTTCACAGTTCAGCATAAGGAATGAAATTGCTTCATGAAGGATTCCTTGCTATTTATTTTAGAAAACAGAACTACCCCACAAATGCCCAAGATCTTCCAGTTGAAAGCAGTTAAATCTGTAAGATATGAACAAGAAAAGAGAACCGCTGTGGCCAGCAAGACCAGTTCGGTGCTGGTGCTCGTCCGAGCTCGCTCTTGGCCTTGTGCGAACGTGTGTGTCTGGCTGCAGTGTCTCTTTCCCGGGAGCTTCCTCATCACCCAGATAGCTGCGAGCACTGCTGTGTAGGTAGGAAACAACAGCACTAAGAGCAGGAAATGTCAGCTCCTGACTGTACACCTTCGTCCAGCAGATCAGCTGTCTTTGTGCTCCTGCTAAAAGTAGTTCCTTTCGCTGTATTCAGAGAGTCAGTGAACACCCGCGAAAAAGAGGGAAAGGATCTAATTTCAGCGGGTTTTTGCAGGGGAGGTTTATAAAGGATTCCTGCCGCGCTGCGCCCGGCGGGGAAGGGAAGCGGCTCCTTACATGGACATGGCGGCCGCGGCGCCGAGAGCAGCCCCGGCCGCCAAATAAGGCGACGGGAGCCGCGGGCGCCCGAGCTGCCCGTGTTCTTGGGCCCTCCTCTGCCAGCGGCGCCGCGGGACGGAGCGGCGCTCGCCCTGGGTCCTGCTGCTGCCGAAAGCTCCTCCGAGCACGCGGCCTGCAGAGGAGGCCTCTCTGGTGGCCCTGTTGTGCAGCGGTCTGGAGGGTGATGAGTCCCCCTTTGCCCATGCAGAAATGCCCATCACAGCCAGCTCTCAGTTTTTGGGAAGGGTTGTGGGGAACTTCTGCCTAGTACCGTGCTCTGAGCAAAACCTAGAAGCTAATCTAGGAAGAGTATGTGCCCCTTGAGTGACTGAGACGGCCTGGTAGTGGAGAACTGCACTAGGAAAAGACAGAAAATGAGCACTAAAAACTAACAACCCAGATCTTGTCAATCCTGACAGAAAAGGGCTTCAAAATGAATTGGTGGGAAGATAGTCCAAGATATCAGAAATGCAAGTGAGCTACCCCGCTGAGTTTATGGAATTCACACCCTGCAACTTTAACTCACCATCGTGGGACATTATTATTAATTTATGTTTATTTGGGACTGGATTTGAAAGGTCTTACTCCTGAAGGAAAGGATACAGGGTGCTCTTCACCTTTCCACTTGGAGCTTGCAGGGACAGTGAACACAGCAGCAAGATGCAGGGGTTGAAGGAGCAGCTGTGATTTCTGCTAACTGCGAATGCTGGAACAGGGAAAACTAAATAGCTGTGGGCGCAAACCTCAGCAGTAACATTTAGCATTGCTGGCCTGGTTTGCTGTGGTTTCAAAATGTTTGCAAGAGACTGTCTCCTGAAATTCATAATTAAAGACACTGTAGGTTTGATACCCTTATGAAAGGAAATGCCTTGATCTTGAAACTGTGAATAGATCAGCTCATAAACTGTTACTGAAAAACATGTTAAATATTATGGGTGAAGCCTGACACAAAAGAAACAGCTTCTTCGTCTTTCCTGACAGGCCTCCCATTACAGCAGCTGTAAGTCACTAAAGTGTAACTAATTGAAAGATATAACCCACGCAGTATTACCATACCAGGAGTATTAAAGAAGAGAATGTAGTGTTTGAGATTTGAGTTGGGAAATGGGAATTAGGCCTAAAGGGTCACATTCCAATCTCCTTAACCACCTGCAACCTGATGTAAGCCTCCTAACAATTTAACCATCTGAAGTACAGGTAGTCGATCACAGATGCATATTGATGCTTACAAATATGATTTTGCAGTATCACAGCTGAAGAGTGTCAGGCAAGTTTTGCTATGGTCTAAAGGGGGAAACCGGAGGAACGATGCTTACAAAACCCCTAAGGGTAAGCTCCAGGTAGGGTTATTTTGCACTTAACTCCTGACATGCTCACTGAAACAAAAGAATTTATTGGAACTGACCTTGTAATTTCCTTAATTGAATAAAAATAGAGAATCTGAGAAGAATGGTAGTGTAAGGGAGGATGAGAGTACAAGAAAAAGTTGCAAGAGCTGGGAGGCAAATATTGAGCAGAACTGGATGTAGAGCTGGGAAAAGAAAAGAAATCTGACAGGAGTTAAAACATGCTTCTCCTTTGTGGGGTTAAATGGGCACCTTAGCACAGATCTGTTTGTTACTCCTCCGAGTTTGTGGAGTGAATCATTTTCACAGAATCACATGGAATCACAGAGTGGTTGAAGTTGGAAGGGACCTCTAGAGAGCATCCAGTCCAGCCCCCCCTGCTCCAGCAGGGACACCCAGAGCAGGGGCACAGGGTGGCATCCAGGCGGGCTTGGAAGATCTCCAGAGAAGGAGACTCCACAGCCTCTCTGGGCAGCCTGTTCCAGGGGTCTCTCGCCCTGACAGATCAGTGCCTTCCAGATCTTTATTTTATTATATTTAATGTAACTATTTTTGGAGCTTAGCAGCATGCTACCCCTGCAGTTTTACAGACTAGGAAACTCCTTGGGGTTGCCCACAGTCAAAATGGACTGAGAACTTGGGTGCCTGAAATATTCAGGTACTTCAGGGAAGCCACTGGGCTAAAGGAATGCCTGAGTTATATCTCTCACCTGTTCTGCAGCTGTTCTGGGCTTTCAGGGCTTTCTCCGTGCCTTCGTAGGAGTTGCATAGTAAGTCTCATCAATATCATTTAAACAATTCAGTGCCTGAAGGCCCTTCCTTTACCTTTCAGATGAAAATAGTAATCAGTGCTACCACAGAGAACTTTTAAGCATGAGTCATGTCATCACCATTGATAATGTGCATGTGTATTTGTGTTTAGTCACATGTCTCTATGTCAGTTAGAAAGTTGAGCTCCTGCTTATGAAAGTTGTCTCAGCAAAGAACAACAACTGATTTCTGTTTTCCTCTATATTTGGGAGTTCAGGAAAAGATTCTGTTGTCATTTTGGTTTTTTTATTGATTTTTGTTGTATTGTTTTTTAATGGATCAGAGGCTTCATAGGATAACTTGCTTTCAGATGTTGTCTGTAGCTATGGTTTCCTCTCTGTGAGAAACATGGCATTGATGGAGTGTGTTGGCAGAACTGAAAATGATTGAAAATGTTTGTTCCTGTAGTCTGTCTTTTACCAAGCATGTGATGCTTTGTTTTCCAGAAGCATTAAGAAAACACATGCCACAAACAACTCAGTACAACTCAGCAATTCTGACATTGCCATTTTCACCCGCAGGAAATGATACCAAGCAAAGTGCTGTAGAGTTGTGACCCCCGTATCTGTCAACACCCGAAAGGTTAGCTAGTGCAGGATGCCGGTAGCATGGGATTCAAGAGACTCTTCCGAGATAGTGCTAAATACTTAGGAGTGGCAGGTGTTTGGCAGTTGCCTGCTTTAGAGGTATAGTGCTTTTTTGTTTTCAAGAGAACATGATGTTGGGTTCTAGTGTTCTGAATAAATCTTTTAACTCTTCTGCATTCAAATATAATTTGTGTCTGGTTCCTGTCCTCCCAAGAGCCCCCCTTCAAAGCTTTTAAATTTTGACAGATGACAAATGGAAAAGGATTTAATTTTATGGAGATGGTTACTTTTTTTTTTAAGGTTGGCATGTCATTTATGCTTGCATAACTGGTACAAGTCATCTTCATGGGATGTATTTCCTTTACATGAGAAAACCAGGAAGATCGTTGAGTTGGGTTTGGTACATCACTGACTGCAGTCAGCTGCACATGAATCAGTTTGAGCCCTTGTGAAGTCTCAGTTCCCTCTCCTAGTTCGCTGCTGCCTGTCACTGGCATTTCCATCCAAGCTTAGCTATGTTTGAACTGTAATATGATGCAAAGCTCCATTGTAGCTAGTTGAAAACTACATGGCTTGATTTACGGGCAAATATATACTCTTGAATTACTGTCCAGGTTTTAAGATCAAAAGAATCTAGTGTCATATATGTCTACCCAATCTAGGAAAGGCCAGTTGATTCTCACTTGTAATTTCATCCTAGACTTCAGAGCTTTTAAACTCTACTTCTTTGTTTTCCTTTGGAAAATAGCTTATTGGCATTTAAAGAATTTAAGATTTAAGGCTACTCTTAAAAGCCTAGCTTAGAAATTATACACTCCACATAGTTTATAATGTCATTGTTACTCACCAGCTAGCATTATAAAAAATTTAAATATCATAATGAAAAAAGGCCAAAAAGGCAAGTAGAAGAAAGGCAATACAACTTTATTTGTAGCATACTACCACATGGAAACTAGATGTTGTGAATGACACTGTATACACCATATTAAAATATACTTCCTTCACTGAAGATAAATTGCAAACAAAAAGACAACATTTAAATACTGTGCATTAGTAGTTTAAAGATTGGACAGGCTCTCAGGAAATCCATTGAACTTTTATAATCATTTGTTTTTTCTCAAATTGCTTTAGAAGTGTTTAGTTTGTGTAAGAGCATTCCATTAGCATTTTCAAATTGAACTTTTTTTCTGAAGTCAACTAATTTTACTAGTACTAATATTGCTTAGGGTGGCATCCTATAAAGTGCCAAGTGTGTCATCCTTCCTACACTTTTCTCAATTTGTTCCAAAAGAGAGTTAGTTAACTAACTTGTCTCTCTTGCAAAACAAACTAAAGAGCAGTTGGTACAGTAGTTACTATTAATATAGTAATTGTAGTTATCATAGCTATCATCATCATAGTAAGCCACTGATGTTTTGATTTCATGCGATATTCAGTTGTGATTTTTCCACCCATCTTTTTCCTTGGGATTGTACAATATCACATCTCTGTGAAATTTCTCTAAATTTGAATGAATGCTGACCAAAAATTCTCAAGACTTGTTCTGTCAGTTGTTTTCACTAACAGCATCTACCATCATCCCCATCAGTTGGCAGTTAATTGTTCTTTTGCTTTTTGATGTGTTTTTTTTTCTTCCCAAAATGTTTGCCGTAATTGTGATTATAATTAAACATTTCAGTTAAATATTGCTATTTCATTATAGTCATATGCAGTTTTTCTATGGTTGTATATAAATGAATTTCCCAGAGTTTAGTCTACAGGATATTCTTTACATATTGTTGGAAATTATTTAAACTATAGAAACATTTATGTATCTGTAATGTTATATTAAGTTGTTCATGAGAAAGAATTACAGATCATGATAGATTTTAAGTCATGCACATGATGATCATGATAAGTTTTAAGCAAAGCGTATGATTTGCTTCCTTTTTCTTTGGATCTCTGTCTCGCATTGTGCCTCGTGTTTGGTGGCCAGTAAGTCAAGCTTCATTTTCGGATTCCGTGCCAGTTCCAACATCCAGTTATGCTTCTGGAGTCACAGTGAAGCAAGCGTCCTGAGCTAAGCTCATGTGCCCAAGCTGTCCTTTTGCTTCCATCTCCCATCCCCATGGAGTGAACATGAGCATATGTGCATAGGCATAAACTTATTTTCCAAAATTCTTGAAACGTATGTGCAAAGTACAGGCAATGTTAAGAATTGTGATAATAGAAGACATGATGTTGGCGAAGGAGTTTTTCTTTACTTCAGTATTAACTGTCTCTGCTAAAAGGAAATGTGAATGAGAACGTGCAGATGGGAGTCTTAAAATCCAGGTAGTGTTTTCCTGTAATAGGCTTTTTCCAGCAGCAGTTTTTTATTATTTGTGTTATTATTCGTGGTTATTTGTGATTACTACAGCCGTTATCCAATTCATTATTGGCTGAATTGTGTTCTGCTTATTAGATAAAAAGCTGTCTTCAAGTGGTATACTTTCCCAAAATCATACAGTGACCTGAACAGTGGTGAATGATACTGTGGTATACTTTCCCAAAATCATACAGTGGTGAATGATACTCTTTTTTATCTTTGCACTACATGAATACCCTGTGTATGAGCTACCATGCTTCCACCCCTAGTCATGCACCAGAATTGGAAAGAGAGGGACTGGTTCTCGCAGAACCAGCTCTGCTGTGTGACTTCCTGTGGCTGCAGCTGGAAATGCTTCATTCTCCCTCTCTGTTTTCACAGTTGGCAGCAATTCTTGGTTTTCCCCTGTTGGTGCTGGGGCGAGGAGGGCTGGGGTAAGGGACAAAGGTGTTGGACTAAGCAGGGGAGGCTGCAGAGCCACCTTCTCCTTCCTCGGCCACCTTCGAATGAAGTGTTGTAGGTAAAGGCCTCTCCTGTCCTGCACAATCACACCCGTTGGAGAAAAATAGTTATGATGACATTGCTGTGGAAACTCAGCAGATGTCAGGCAGCCAGAGCTGGGCTATGATTCACAACAGGCTGATGGAAAGTGGATCTGAAAAAAGGATGAGGACACCCTTACTGTCAATTACCCTGAACCTCTTAACTGCGCGTTTAGGATGTTTAACGGTGTTGATAGAGATCTAACAGCATTTATGTGCTGTTTTGTTGTCCTCACTGTAAAAGATTAAAGTGATACCCACGTCTCCAGTGTGGATTATGCATGAATTTGAGAGCAGAGGTTTTCTAGATGTGTCTTTTGAGCTTGTCTGTTTTGTTTTAAATAGATGTGTTGCTGACATAAGGCTTGTTTTGTGCTTTCTTATGAAACTGAAGTTGTCATGTAATCTGCAGGAAAACCCCGGCTCCAGACCAAATTGACTGTAAGAGGAAGGGTATGAAGCCACAGTAGAAATCTATTTTTCAGTTGTCATCTGCATTCAAGTGATGCTCTTAGTGGAGTACGCAGTAGTAATATGTGTATATATGTGGTGTATATACGGGTCTGTCCTGTACCTACTCCTTTGGCACTCTGGTTTGCAGGATCAGGCTGCCAAAGAGCGAGTGCTCTCTGAGCTTGGACACTGTCCCCTGGCAGCTCAGGACACTGGAGGCCGTGTGTGAAGCAAGTGCCTACAGTGTGCAGCAGTGCTACAGAACTTCTGAGAAAATTTTACATTGGGTTTATTCTGAAAAGTTTGAGAAGCTGAAAGATGAGCAGTGCTCTAAGTCATTACTTTAAAAGAGCATTAGGAAGTTTAGAGGGTTAAACAGAGATAGGCTTGCACAGGTCTGTGCTCTGAAGCCCGTAGATGCCCTGCCCGTTCTGTCCCGTGAATTTAGCGTTGGGGAAGTGCGGGGAACGTTTTCCCCACGGGGGAGCCGGGGCGCCGCGCTGGGCAGGGCCGGGGCGCCGCGTCC
>NW_010581189.1:204883-286183 GCF_000705375.1 Tinamus guttatus | reverse complement strand
TCTCAAATAGTTTGTGGCATGAGCTCAGTGTCAGGGAGGTGAATGGAGCTATTCTAAAGGATTTGGTCTTGAAGACTCTGTTACCTCTCATATTACCGAGAGGGACTGTGCCAGATGATCACTGGAGATTCTTTATTTACTTGTTACAATCTACTTTTATTTCTTTGCCCTTTATCACCCTACTGACAACTAGTATTCTGCAGGCACTCAGTGGACATGCACTGAGACATACACCAAAAAATTCTGTGAAGGCAGATGAAAGCCTGTGCTCTGGATTACCAAGCACTGGCAATTTTCCATCCATTTGCTCACCTCTGCATCCAAAAGAACATGTAAACATACTCATAGTTAGTTAAGCAAGTAGTATATTCAATCTTCTACATGATCTGCCCTAACTTTTGTACAGTTCAGGGATAGAAAAGAAAGTCCTTCCAGAAAAGGAAGCTTCATTCTTCTCTCTTCTTTTTTCAAGGGCAAACTGTACAGCTGCACTGATAGCTCCAAGCAGACAGCAGCAGAATGCAGGTAAGTCTGACCTTTCCCAGGTACCCCTTTTACTGGCAGACTGCTCTCAGTGCCTGGTACTGCAAGTGCAATTGTCCCATATTTTGACTGTTCTGCAAACACAGGGGGTACTACATTACATACAAGGATGGTGAGGTCAACCAGCCGATGATTCAGCCCCGAAGCTGGGAGAACAGCAAGTTTGACTTTGACAACGTCTTGACTGCCATGATGGCCCTCTTCACTGTCTCAACCTTTGAGGGCTGGCCAGAGTGAGTACTTCTGGAGCCCCACACACTGGGGTGCAATGCTGGCAATGTCCTCATTCATTTCTAAAGAAATTCAAATGCAGAATATTTTTAAAAGTCTAGAGTATTAAAGATAGCAGTTCCTAAAAAAATTCCCAAGAGATTGGAGAAATTCCTGCTCCTGAATTTGTCAATAGTGTACATCACCTCTCTGGGTGTTAGAAACAATTTCTAGTAGTAGGGCACTGATAGCAAAATTTGTTACAGTAGGTACTGTTGCTGATATTAATACTTGCTTAGCAATACTGCTAGATGTTGCAAGTTTCCCCATGGAGCCAACAGGCTAGTATGAAATGCACCAGTGCTGTTTTACAGTATGGGCAGACATTAATCAGACTACGTTGTCTGTACCATAGGGTCCAAGGACTTCCACAGCTCCATTCCATTAGTGTGACATGGGTGTGCAGGTATATTACTAGATTCTGCCAACTGCATTGTTAGTAAATATTAAAAGCACTGAAATCCCCTTCTCTCACAGAACTCAGTTCCCAGCAATGCAGACTCTTCTGTTTTCTGTTAAATGAAGGAATGTATTTGTTCTAACTTTTTAATTTTTCAACAATGAATGCCCCTCACCTCTCAAGAAGTTCAAATGTGTAATGTGCAGTGAAAGTCTGCACATCTGCAAGTGAAAACATTATGATACAATTGGAAGCAAAATAGCAAATCTGAGTCTTATCACCCTCATGACAGTTGCAGATTTCTCTGCATTGGGTTCCTGTTTGCTTTCAGGTTGCTGTATAGGTCCATTGATTCCCACATGGAGGATGTGGGACCCATCTATAATCACAGGGTTGAGATATCCATCTTCTTTATTATCTACATCATCATAATTGCTTTCTTCATGATGAACATCTTCGTTGGTTTCGTCATCGTCACATTTCAGGAACAAGGAGAACAAGAATACAAGAACTGTGAGCTGGACAAAAACCAGGTAATTTACAACTGCTCATTGCCACCAAAGAAAACAAATACACTGACAATAAACTTTTAAGAGAGAAAATGCATTCACAGAGGAACATGTAAGGACTGCCAACAAGCTAAAGCACTAAGCTGACTATACTGTCATGTTTCAGGAATCAGGTTAAAAATAATAATAATAATAATAAACTTCTCTTTAAGATTCTCACAAAGGAACAGCATCTACTTTAAAGTGTGCTGTACCATTAGGTTTATTTACATTAATCAGATGAATGTAAATATGTTGTTTGGACAAAGTAAATATATATGGATCTCTCTAATAGTTATGCAATAGTATCCAATAGCATGGATGCATTCATAATATAATATAAATTAAATTCTTCTTGTCATATCAGTAAACAAGCTGAATTTACTGGGTTTTATTTTTGGAGGCAGATAACCAGCCACGTATTTTGTTTTTGATTTTTAAATCTACTATGCCTCTTTGACAGCGCCAGTGTGTAGAGTATGCCTTGAAGGCCCGGCCCCTGCGGAGGTACATCCCTAAAAACCAGTACCAGTACAAGGTCTGGTATGTGGTGAACTCCACCTATTTTGAATACCTGATGTTCGTTCTGATCCTGCGGAACTCCATCTGCCTGGCCATGCAAGTAAGTATGCAAGCAGAAAACATTGCAAGAGATGAGTTATGAGCCCTTGCTGGGAAAATGTAGAAAGAGCAAAGGTTGAGGCTACCTTTCATTTTTACATCACTGAGGGAGAGGGACATGATAAAAGACATTGTACCATGATCACTCTGAATGACATTTAGTTAGAACCATGAATTTGTCTCTTCTCCTCTTCCCACTAATACGTGACACTTTCAACAGTTCTGTTTATCCTGTTTAAAAACAGCACCAACAGTCATATCACAGACCAATTCAGTGGCTGCTATAAGAATGAGTGAATTCCCAGTTCTGACTCGTATCCTCCAAAAACTTGGAGTAGGCCATGAAATGCAATTCCCTTGAGATCTAAAGTTTACATTTTGGGCTTTACCACATTAAAAAAAAAGAGAGAACAAATAGGTGGGCAATCAAGATGAATAAGGAAAATGGAGATAGAAGGCAGGCAATTCCTGGCTTCACTTTTATTCAGTGTTATATATGCCCCTATAAAAACTTGGCTAAAAAGTACCTTCAGAGGCTGTGTTTTATATCCTATCACCTCAAGGCAAGATTGACTCTACACAAAGCATTTCTTGACTGATGTTTCCTAATTTGCTTCACTAGTGATGCGCCTGGCTACCTTACTACGTGCTACATTTGCACACTTTTCTTTTTCATTACTATGAGGTTTTCCAAGCATCTAATGTGAATCTAGCGATCAAACATGTGCTGTTGGATCTACAAGAATAGCAAATGATAGTAGTAGATTAACATGTGCAGAGTGGAACAACAGTAAAAGAGGAGACATAATCTTTACTTAGTGGCAAACTTGCAAAAAGTAAAGTTCTTTTCAGCCTCTTGTAGAAAAGCTCTTGCAGATACAAGCTGTGCTGTACATTTTCCCAAGACTGTCCTTTTCTGTCTTGTCCCTTCCAGTCCGTTTGTGCCCAAGACCTCTCTCACCTCCCCATCCATATTCAGTCAGTCATGGAGTCCACCTATTAAGTCCATCTCCTCAGTCCCAGTTTCTGCAGCCTCTCGAACCCCATTATATTTTGCATTCTCTTTAAGAAATAGCCTGGACCATCGCTCTCCTCCCTAAACAACATCCCTTCTCCTTTCCCAGTCAGTCCAATCTCTCTCTGAACTCCTTTCCTCAGTCTGTGGCCCACATAGTCCCAGATCCCCATTCTTCAATCAGTCCTTCTCCTCACTGCAGAATCCTAGTTGCATCCATGGACCTCCTTTCCAGTGTTTCTCTGCCACACCTCCTTTCCATTTCACTGTTTAATTCATTTCATTCTGTCTCTATTTCATCCCTGCTCCAAGTCCTACTCCCCATGCTCTTCTCCAGCATACCCCATTCTATCCTCTCCTACGCCAAATTTTCTTTTGACCTTAAGATACGGGTTTCTCATAGGCATATAGCTTGGTCGGATTTGTGCCAAATTTTTTAAGGGACAGCGAACAGGCTGTAGCAAACACAAAAACCACATTATTAAATTTTAATTATTTACTAAATGATTAAATAAATTATCCTGAGCCAATTCAGAATAGGAAAATTCAGTTCTGGTGGTTAAAGTTTAGCAAAGTTAAGCAACTCAGAACAGGGCCTTATTATATGAACTGGAAGATGGTCTAAGTATAAGGCACGGAAATCAGTTCCAAGATGATAATGATCTGGAAAAGGGGAAATGAAGAGTCAGGTGGCAACATTTGCAGAAGGCACTATATCGATTAATCAAGAGGAGACAAAGAGTAACTTCATTAGATCTTAATAAAGCTAAGTGAATGGACAGCATGATTGCAAATGTAATTGAGAGTTGACAAAGGCAGGATAATGCATATTGGAAAGATATGATTTGATCTGCTTATGTACATTATGGGATCCTGAATTAAATGTAATTACTTGGGAAAGAGCTTGGTATCATTATGAACAGTTCAGTGAAACCCCTGTTCACTCTGCAGTAAAATTCAAACAAAAAAAGTAATCTAAGTGTTAGGGAAGGGTGAGATAACACAATTGGAGATTGCCTTGTACCATTATGCAAATGCATAATGAGGCCTCAACTGAAATGATAAGTGCAAGTAACCCCCCACTCAAAATTTTTCTTTTTTTAAGAGAAATGATGCAGACCCAAGTGGCAGAAATGACTAGAAGTATGAAAATGCTGGAGTGTGAAGGGAGATAGGGATTCTAAAAAGAAAAAAAGTGGTGCGTGCTGGGATTTTCTTTAGAGAACTTCAGCACCAAGAGAGATTAGTATGGGCCCTGTGGAATCATATGTAGCTAGTAGATTTATTCTTCACACTGCTGCTGGGATCCCTGTTTTTCAGCACTACGGTCAGAGCTGCATGTTCAAGGAAGCCATGAATATCCTCAACATGCTCTTCACTGGCCTCTTCACTGTTGAGATGGTCCTGAAATTAATCGCCTTCAAACCCAAGGTAGGTGCTATAGGTGTGGAGCCTCCCAGCCTCTGTGTGTGTGTGCATGTGTGTGGGGCAGCTGTGAGGAGAAGGAGGAGGTGAAAATTTCTGATCTGTCATCCCACCAATAACTGAGCTGGACAGTTGCTCTCTGGATTGGAGTCTCATATGTATTTAAGAACTTTTTTCACTGGAGAGTAGACACATACAAACAAACAAACAAACAAATAAATGGAAGTAAAACCTGTTAGTAGAGAACATTCCTAGTTCTTTGTTACGTTATAGTAGTTATACTATGTTATGACTATGGTTTCCATGCTGAATGTTATTCTAATGCTCTTACTTTCCTAAAATAAAATACAAATAGCATCCCATGATTAGTCTCCTGGCTCAAGTGAGGTTAATCAAGCATGATGCATTCTGAGTTTTGGGCTTTGGGGAAAAAAAAAAAGTTTCTTCTGTGAAGTCTATGGTTCAATGCTGGTTGAATTACACTCATTCTCAATCTAAGACTTCATTTATAATACATAGTATCCCAGCAGGTCCTGTCTGGAAGTATTGTCCTGTCCTTAAGGCTATGGCATTCTTCTAGTAGAGTTTTATCGTGGCCTAAGATTGTAACCTACAAGCTCTTCCAACTGTTTTGACAGCTGTGTGGGACAATGACAAAAATTCTGACCTCACATAATTTTAAATTATAATTTCAATTATAATTTGAAATTATGTGAGGCTTTATTCTTTGGAGTGTAAATTCAGTGGTACATCATGAATTTTGAAATTCAGATGCCTCAACAGAGGTAACTCGTGCTATTTCATATCTTTATGGATGCATTGGTACATTAGGTTTGGCAGATGCAGACTGAGATCATAGAATCATAGAATCATAGAATGCTTAAGGTTGGAAGGGACCTCTAGAGGTCATCTAGTCCAACCCCCCTGCACACGCAGGGTCACCCAGTGCACGTGGCACAGGACTGCGTCCAAGCGGGTTTTGAAGATCTCCAGAGAAGGAGACTCCACAACCTCTCTGGGCAGCCTGTTCCAGTGCTCTGTCACCCTCACTGTTAAGATTTCCTTCCTTAAGTTCCTGTAGAACTTTTGATGCTTCAGTTCTCTCTCCAGCAGCTCCACATCCCTCTTGTACTGTGGAGCCCAGAACTGGACACAATACTCCAGATGCGGCCTCACCAGGGCTGAGTAGAGGGGCAGGATCCCCTCCCTTGACCTGCTGGAGATGCTCTTCTTAATGCACCCCAAGATCCCATTGGCCTACTTGGCCACGAGGGCACACTGCAGCCTCATGGTCAACTTGTCGTCCACCATGACACCCAGGTCTTTCTCTGCAGAGCTGCTCTCCAGAAGGTCGGTCCCCAGCCTGTACTGGTGTCTGGAGTTATTCTTCCCCAGGTGCAGGACCTTGCACTTGGCCTTGTTGAACTGCATGAGGTTTTTCACCACCCAGTTGTCCAGTCTGTCCAGGTCCCTGTGGATGGCAGCACAGTCTCTGGGGGTATCAGCTACTCCTCCCAGTTTGGTATCATCAGCTCCCCCTTGCTGAGGGAGCACTCTGTGCCTTCATCCAGGTCATTGATGAATAAATTGAACAGGACTGGACCAAAGAAGATGTCAGTGTAATATTAATAAAGATGAGAAACACCATGTCTGGCATTTTTTCTTGTCCTTCATGTTAAAATTTTAAGGGATCACAGAAGTTAAGGGCTACAGGTGAAAAACTTCCTTCTCCCATTCCAGTGAATTCAGTGTTAGTTTTTCTTGATTTGTTTGTTTTGATTTCCCTCCACCCAGTCTGTCTTCCTTCCTCCATGCTTTCTAGGAATTATTTTAGAAGAGTCACAGTTTTGTCTTGTACCCTTGTACCTTGTATCCTTTCTTGGATGTAGTTCTCAGGAAGATTAGGAACATCTTTTGCTGTCCTGTGAAGGCTGGATTTTTCTTTGAGATCTTGGACACAATCTTGGGAAGAGAACCGTATCATCATCTATTTCAGAAGAGATTTTAATTTTCATGAGAGATCTATCACATTTGAGAATTTGCTATGTCTCTTAGCAAACAGATCTTTTGTCATTTTGTAAAATAGTGTCTGCACATTTTATACCCAGGAATTTATCTCACAGGCTTTGTACATCTTTGGATTTCATAGTTCTACTTTACAGGAAGACTCTTAACTAGGAGGAGGATGAGATTCTCAGGCAGAATTTCATTTGAGCATTTAAGGGAAGTCGTCCAACTAGATTAGATATTGAGCTTTGTACCTATGCAGGAAAGACTTTATCTGACATGGTTGCTTTTAACAGTAGGGAATTAGCCTGAATGTGGATGTTCCTTCTGCTTTCTGTCTCTCATGTTTCTGTGTGCAGTCTCCTTTTCAAGCTTTGCTGCAAAAAGGAATTAATCAAAATCAGCTGAGGGTAAATATCTGTCCTCTAGATAGCAAAGACCTGAAAATGATTACCTGAAGAGACTGTGCAATCTCCATCATTAGATGTTTTCAAATTAAGTTAGATGAACCTTTGTTAGAAGAAGTTTAGGATATATGGGCTGCCTCAGGACAAAGGAAGAGATCATCTTATATAAGTTCTCTCAGCCCAATTTTCTGTGATTGTGTAGTTTCCAAATAAACCCCCAGCTACTGCACAGCTAAAAGTGAGAATAGATGAGAAAGTTTCCTTTTGACTAGAATAGTAGAGAGTTAATAGAGTCTTCTCAGTTAAGAATGAGACACCAGCCTCAGGTTGGTGCCTGCTCATCCTGAAAGGATAGGCCATGAAAAGAATAAATCTGCTTAAAATCTCAGTCTGCCCCACGTGCCAAAAATAGTACTAACCTTTAAACTGCTAGTTTAGTTAAATAATTTCAGGAAAATAAACAACATTTTAAAAAATGTAACCATAGGATCTACAGGGAAGAATAAGAGGAATGAACTTGTGAAGAGCACTAATACATCAAAAACACTTGCCCCAAGCAGTATATTCATGCTGAATAATGCTCAGTACCAGTTCAGTGACTCAAGTCTGGAAACATCAAAATGCTTTGATGTAACTTCCCATTGTTTTCTTATTCAGTACAAGGATTTGGCCTGCAGCCCTCATTCCCTGCTCCATACTGACTCAAACTGCTCTCCACGGAAGGAAACTCCTCCTTCCAGAAGGCCATTTAAACCAATTGTGGACCAGCAGTGCAGAACAGTCTTTTCCTTTTTAGGTTGCACATTTGGTATTAAAGCTGAACATGCCTAGAATATGTGGGGAGTCTCCCAGCATGGGGAAAGTTGGTCACACAGGCCTCTGTTTGGCCAGAACTTGTGCCCTCCTATCATGCAAGATATGAAGTGAACAAACCAAGTTTTCAAATGGAGATTGTCCCCAGAAACCCCAAAAAAGTACAAAAGGATTTCAGTGTCACCAGAGTGAACGTCAGTTACCAGCCTCTCCTTGCTAACCAACCAAGCTCTCCAGTGCTAGAGGTGTGAGACTCTAAGTGATGTTAATGTTTCCCAGATACGAATGGCAAGATAAGGTGGTAGTGAGATCTCTGCAGAAGTCACAATTGGCTGCCATTTCCAAGGCAACCTTTGATTAAGCTGCTGTGTCTGATTTTAATACTGTGCCTAAACGTCACTCTTTTGAGTGTAAGAAGAGGTCTGAATGGTTTCCTAAAATGACGGAGCTGTAAGCTTGGAGAAACTTAGGTACATGACTGTGTTGTGTCCTCATCTTCATCACAGTCCCCCAGAAGATGTGGCATGAGATTCATCACGAGTTAAAACTGGCTAAACATGCTTCATTTTCTCCAGCTTTGTTGTATTTACCTGGAGAATGGTGCTGCAGGGGTCCTTTAATTAAGCTACAGCAGCAATTCTCATTCATATATTTACCAAAAAGAATTGCTAACAGAACTGAGAGAGATCTCTGCCATGAGTACTCACATTGCTACTGTCCTGAATTCTTACAGAAGTCAACACAGGTAGTATTATGTGAAGAATAGCTTGGGAATTACTGCAAATGTCATTTCCCTAACCAGAGCACTGCACACAGTGTATGACAGTAACTAACTGTATTAGCGGTTTATTGTGACTACAGTGCCATCCACATATGGCCTGTGTAGTGAGAGAAGAGGTAGTAGTCTCAGACTGAATAAGTTTTTTGCTGTATCCGATTCTTCATCACTCCTGTTCTGAGAGGATACATGTATTCCTTATTAGCTAGTCTAAATAGGACAAGGTGAAAGAAAAAAAAAACACAGCTCCACAGACATGTGTAAAAAAATTGACAGGGGTCATCCAGTCTTAGGCCTAACTCTTGGGGTAAGCGTGAGGATTTAGTCATTGAAAAGCCAGCTGTGGCTATAAGGAGCTGAGTCTGAGTCAGGGCTCATCTCCTAACACTTACAAAAAGTATGTGAAGGTGGTAGAAAGACAAGGGCTTTCCTAGCTAAACATTCTGTTTTTCTTGAGATTGATTGCTCTGGGCAGGGAATCCCTTTGATACCTGTCCTTTTTTTCTGAACGTCTTCTGTAAACTTTGATTTTGTTTAGTCTCTGAAGAGATAGAGAAACTATAGATAGCAAAGACTTATAGAGAAGAGGGGTGTGATAGCTGTAGTAGTTTTCCACTGGAAAAGGCAGTGCATGCTAGGCAGGGACAAGGTCAGCCTCAGAGCTCATGTATTTCTGCATGGTTCATTTTTTTTGGAGAAGAGCATCCCTTCTCTGAGTTTTTTGCATTATAAGTCTAAACACTATAGAAGACAGTTCATACATGTCTGATGCACTTGAGGCAGGAGGATTTGTTAACAGTTAACAAGAGAGTTTTGGGTTGATGAGGGCTGCTGTTAAAGAAAACATCCATTACATGCCCTGCATCTCCTTACGGAGTATTAATGCGCCGAAGCAGAACTCCCAGACTGACCTGCAAGTTTGTCTTGGCTGAAGCTAATAAGCTGATTCAAAACTAGCTGCTTCAAAGAGGCAGACAGTTTAAAATTAATACCATTGAGCCAAGGCCTTTTGCCGCTTTGTTTTTCTAATTTTGTAAGTTCTCTGGCCAGTCTGTTAAGCTGTTTTCCAGTTCCTAGGTGGAGCAAGCTGCTGCTTATTTCTGCTTTTTCTAAAGAGAACTGCTAAAGGAAATGAGAGGTGCTGTGCTCTCTGGGGGATCGCAGTTGTTACCATCCTAACTTCTTAAAGAAGAAATCACTACAAGGAGTAGTCCATGAAGGATCAACTGGGGGATCGCAGTTGTTACCATCCTAGCTTCTTAAAGAAATCACTACAAGGAGTATTCCATGAAGGATCAGCTATTCTCCAAAATGTCACCTTGGGTTTATCTTTTCAACTCAAAGACAATGGCTTGAAATTCCTGTTCACCGGAATGCGTGCCATCTACATATAGGGGTGTATGTGTGTGTGTGTATAAGCTATTTTAACATATAGATGGATTTTTCTTCAGGAATTTTAGACTTTTCCAACTCCCTGGAATGGCATCTTTTCCGGGCGAGCCACATCTATTTCTTTCAGGAAATGTTTTATGTATCTTCCTGTTAACTTGGGCACGACTTACTAGTCTAAGAACTGTGAATTTTCATCCGCCGTCATCTTGAGGTAGGAAGATACACTGGTAGAACTACTTCCATGTATAAAGTACGTGTTCATATATCTTGTCAAATCCAGGTCTGTCTGTGCAAGGGGAATCTCAGAGATTTCTTCCTTGAATTACAGTCCTCTGTGAGACAATATATCACAAATCTATTCCATTTGCTTTCAAAGTTGCTTATGGATGTTACCTGTAAAGAATCTTGTGATGACACCATCTGTCCTGTATCAGATAGTTAGTTTAGTCTTTCATTTATCACTGTGACCTTTCTCTGAAGTCCTTCCATTCTTCAATATAATTTTCATAAAACAGAGTTCAGGCTTCTGTGCGCTATTTCAAACAAGTTTCACATTCAGTACAAGGCACATATAATCCCATGTGATCCCAGGATGGGCTCTAACCCTTTGAACAGCGGAAGTTTGCAGTGTCACTCCTTCTCTGTACCTCGTAAGAACCATTCTTACCCATGGTTATTCTTAGTCACCATTAATTGATAGATCTATCTTTCTTTAGTGTTTCTTTCTCCCCAGTGTATTTGCCCATATTCATTCCCCTTTATGCACCTCTCATTCAGTGTTTATCATGTATATGATTCACTGACATCTTCCTCTCAAACTTGCAAAATGACTCATTTTGTTCCCTTTCACTACTCCATTTCTAGTATGTGTACGCCTCTACACACTACTCCTTGAGCAGCCTGTCACAAAGTCACACTGGCGGCTTCCTGCTGCTCGCGTTCTTCTTTCTCACTGTGATCACAATCTGCCCTTTCTTAGTTAGGATAGATGTCTCAACATCATCACAAAAAATGAAGTTTATTTCCTATCCTCTTACCCATTGACACCAGGATAGTTAATTTGGGAAATCTAAAGATCTTTGTACTTCTTCATTCTAGTAGCTTTAGAAATACCTGTATAGTTTAATGTGCTGCACTGGCATCATTCATCAGAGTATTTTCTTGCTCCCACTTACCTGGAGAAAACAAAGTAAAGATATTCTACTGATACAAAAAAGTCAGGAAATGTGATTGCAATTGAATGGTCTTTGCCCATCTCTAAAAAACACTTCAGGTCCAGCCTGAAAAAAAAGGTGTGAGAAAAGTAATATGTTGTGGGTTGGAAGAAAAGTATGTTATTCGACAAAAGAGAAGAGTGGGGTCCATTTGATGATACTGTTGAGTAAGAAATAGTGAGCAAGGAGAGAACAAGGAATAGCCAGGTAGTAGAGAAAGTGAAGTGAAGAAAGTGAGAGCACTAAATAAACAGGAAAGACCATGTCTGGGGATGAAAAAAGCAGAGAGAGGGGAACCACATCTGGAAGGAAGAAAAAGCCATACATAGATAATGGTGAGAAGAACAGGAGAGAATACTCTTACAGGAAGAAAAGAAAAAATAAACCCAAGATCCAGAAAGTGGAAAATATTAGTAAAAAGAGGAAGAAGCAATTGGACAAAAAGGGGCAAGAAAAACAGAAATGGGGCTGGAAATAAAAGTGGATGTGGAAAAGATAAAAAATAAAAGAATTATAAAAGATAAATTATAAAAGATAAAAAATAAAAGAATTAAAAGCAAAGAGGAGAATTTCATAGCTTTTAAGCTAATGAGCATCTTCTTTTTTTGCTTCTACATTTTGCTGAGGTTCACTGGCAGACATCCCAGGTCTTCATGCTTAAACATCAGTATCTCAGCCATAGAGCCTCTCCATGTACTGTTTCATTAAAATAATTTTCAGTTAAAATTGAGTACAGTGTATTTCCACATTTCTGTGGATAAAACTCAGACCTGTTGCAAAAAGGTAATGTGCTTCTTCAGAAATGCCTGCCTTTTTCACCATAACATTTCTGTGGTTGGAGTATGCAAATACTAAATATTATTCACGATCCTCAGTATACCCAGCAGCCCAGCTGGAGTTACAACACAGCAGCTTCAACAAGCCCAGCCACCAGATGACCAGAAACCCTTGACATTTCTACAGTGCGTGTCCAGACACTGCACAGCATGTGTGCAGTCAGACCAAGGCTCTCAAAAAGTAGCTGAATCAGGCCCAAGGGTTTTGAAAAGAAACCAGAAGAAAAGAAAAATCATAATTCTGTATTAGTATGTCCTCTGCTTTCTCTTTAGTAATCCTGTTTGCCAGGAATTTTATGCATTTTGAATAGCATATATGTCCCATGGAGATTTGACCATATGGTCTTTTATGTCCACAGGCTTGGGAGGAAGATTGAAACTTTTTTTTTTAAGCCATTAAGAAAATATGAGTGTACTATATGCCAGAGCAATATCTGTAGGTTACTTTGTTGTAACTGAGAAA
Organism: Tinamus guttatus; assembly: GCF_000705375.1. The sequence continues at coordinate 273,451 of NW_010581189.1, read as the reverse complement.
ATTCTGGACATAAAAGATCAGGTCATCCCAATCTTTTCTACCCATCAGTTGGTTGGGTATCAAGGATCACCAAGGGGACTTGCTCCTTAGTGCTGCTTGCTCTACAGAACTGCTGTCTGTCCCAGAGGAGGAAAAGAAGAGAAAGGCTGAGAAAGTAGCATGGCAACTTGCAGCACAGTCTATGCCACAGCGCTCTCACAGCAGCCCCTGTGGCTGCAAGACTTTCTCAGGGAGGAAGGGCTTCCCTCTAGTCAAGGGCCAAAGCAGCGGCTGTTGTTAGTCCAAGAGTTTGTGCTACAGACATACTACACGGGGCGGGTGTTAAAAGGAAGAGGAACCACATTAGAGTGCTGACCCATTAAGTGAAATAACATGCCTGACACAGCAATAGGCCCTTAAGCAACAAATCCTCCAATTTGGTACAGAGAAAGAAATTTTACAACAGGACACGGAGGGATTAGGTTCATCTGGTAACAACTTCCACGAGAGAGGAGTTAACCAGCACATAACTGCCTGCTTCATTATGATAGTCTCAGGAATCTTCCTGGGTACTTCTAGATTTCATTCAGTTCCAGGGCAGATCTTGAGTGTGCACAAGAGATGGGCTATTCTTCAGTCTGTGAAAGAAGGAAGGTAGTGCTAAACTAAAATGTTTCTGTTGTGAACATGTTTATATTCTGAGATGGCATAGGCCATGACTCCACCTAAACGTGCCATGCAGAAAAAAAAAAAAAATTGTAAAAGAAGAAACTAAGACTGATGAGAAACTGATTTTTTTTTAGCAATTTCCAGCTCACAGATGTTCTTGAATCTGGGTTTGGAAACGTCAAAGCCTCCCTAATGAACAGTGGTTGGCATCCTGTATGAAGCATACTGGTCTCTATCCAGTTTCCTTATGGAAAATGTATGTCACAAAAACTTACCAGAAGAGTTGATTTCATTTGGTTTCTTTGTTGGTGTTTCCAAAGAGGCCAAAAATGAAATTATATGAAAACAGGTTTTCCCTTTTCGTGTTAAAACCTTGTTCATTCATGTCATGGCTGAAACAACAGGTGAGGAATTGGAAGACTGTTTGGCCTACTGCTTTCTATGTTACAGTTGTTTAAATGCAGGACATACTTATTCTTGGAGGAAGAAGACTTTTTTTTTTTTCCACAGAAATAGCTCCTCTATGTATTTCTATATAGAATGTGTGAATATTCTAGCATTGGTCAGCCAGAACTATGCAGTCCTCCAGCTTTCTGAAGGATCAGTGGATCAATTCAGTTTGCAGAAATAACTGTTATAAAAGATGGATAAAAGCTTCAATGAGGGAGCACCTTTTCCTTCACAGTAAACGTACCCAAAGAATTTGCATATTACTGCAACACTGTGACAGATTTATTTTCAGTCTGGCACTTGAGGGTTCTAATGTCATTATAAATGATCAAAAATAATGATATGACTGCACAATGCAACAGTGTGGGAAGTACTGTATTAGCTATTACACTTAATTATTTAATACAGAAAATTATTCACACAGTGTTAAAAGCCCAGTGGGATGGTGCACCAGGGTCTCATTCACAAAAGCATAGGCAGCTTCAGCAACAGCATGTGAATGGAACAGTTCCAGGGAAAAGTGACTCGTTCTCACTCACAGAAGAAAAATATCAACTCTCTATCACTTCTATCACAAAGTTTTTTAAAAGAGCCAGAAGTTCTCACAAATATGAATCTTCTGTTCATGTCAGAACGGTACCAGAAAGCAGACTGTGATATAGCTCTTGTAATGTAGCCCCAGGTAACTTTTCATCATGTTAGGAAATTACATTTCCAGGGCTATATGGTTACTGGACTCTAAGCTAATTTCTTTATCACCCTTCTGGCTTCTGTGGGACTTTGGAGACTTCAGGTCTCTGTATTTCTGCCTCCCAAGTGTAAAATGAGGAGAGCTATCCTCTTTAGTAAAGTATTGTGATTGGTGGATGGCGTATAAAAGCCAGCATTATATGAAAGTAATCATTATTTATTAATTAATATATTATTTTATTAACTAAGCTAAGACTAGGCCATTTCTGGAAAGGAGATGACATTAAAAAAAAAAAAAGCTGCTCAGAAAGCTGTCAATGATGTTGTAGAAAGACTGGGAGTCTTTCTACCAGGGAGTATGCGTTTTCCATGCAGCAACCATGTCAGAGTAGACCGCAGCCTTTTCACCTGGTAGATACAAGCACTGAGAAACTATTCCAAATCCAGCCCCTTATGCAGATCGTTTCTTCATCTGTTGTCTGCCAGTGCCTTATCTTCCCACAGCAGTAAATGGCTCTTTACTCTTAAAGATATATAAGTTCTGTTCTTGCATTTTATTACTTGTGCTTTACTTCTTTGGAAATCTTCCTTCCCAGACTGAGATTTCAGTCTTATGCAGTTGACAATCATCAGAAACAGCAAAGTCCCATCCTTCTGCTCTTTGTGTAGGACTGTTTCATGATGTTGGTTTGGTTTATTTTATTCAAGATTTGTTTTTTGGCTCTCATCAAGACCTGTTTATTCTGATCCTTAAAAAATCTTTGAGGATCTACAAATTCTTCCTAATGGAATTTGACGGCAAAATTATCATAGATTTCACCATGCAGAACACTTTGTGTGATAAATGAACTGTTCAGAAATAGCAGTCCATCACATTGATTCCTCAGTCTTTCCAGTAAAGCTGATGCTGATTTTATTTCTCTTTACTGAGAATGTGCCTGGTTTCTGACTGCAGGGCAGTAATTCTTAAATGATTGCAATGCAATTAATGTTCATGAGTGCTACCTCCTTCCGTACCACTGTACCTGCAAGGGATCTGGAAGAAGTTCAAAATATTTTATTTTATTGCTCCAAATGGCCAGCAGGATGGAGAAGAGAGCTTACCATTACTCTGCCTCCATTTTCACGCACTTATAGCAAGGAAGCCTTCAGCATTAGTGTTCTCAGCCGTATCTGTCCTTCCTTCACAGGAAGCTATGAGCGATCCAGGCCAAGAGTGACATTGGGATCAGCTAGATGCCAGTTTCAGTACGTCTTGTTGTTATCATTCCTTCAGGCCTTCTTAGCATACAGCCTTTGCTGCCTCTAGGAGATGCTTCCATAAAAAATGTTCCCTGTTCCTTTTGCTGTGCTTCCACTCCGGTCTTTAGAGGAACTGGTGACCCTAACATTGCCCTTCCGACTGAGTGTTCTGTACTGCAATGACAGGCACTTTTGAGTAATTGAAAGTAGATGGAGGTGAGGGATAACTGTACCATCGCTTTGGTGAGCACAAAAGGGCTTATGGTAGCATCTAGAAAATACAATTCTGGTGGAATAAACTGGGCTGCAAGATCTGGAAATGGGAGTTCCCTGTTCACAGAACAGATATGATAAAGGCAGTTCTGGCAGATGCCCCACTGTTACTGATTATCTGAAGGTGTGGAGAGCATGAAAACATTCTCATCTTACTCAAGAGACTATAAAGCCTTTTTTTTTCATTATAAGTTTCTCAGAAGAGGCCTTGTGGAACTCAGTAAGTCGGTTCAAGCAAAAGTTTTTTTTTTGTTTTTTTTTTTCTATGATAGAGATACTTATCCCCTAGAAGCACACCTGAGATAGGTAAGTCCTTTAGCAACTGCAGGCTCTAAAGCAATTACCAGAAGATGATCACTTGTAACCAGTAACAAACTACCCCAGATTTATACCAGTGACCTAGAAATAAATACTTTGGTGCTTTTGCAGATCACAGAACCATTTAAGTCCTCCAGCTTCTTTGATTCTGTCATGCTGTCCAGTATGTCCAGAAAGGCTGCAGACCCCAGGGGACACCTGTCTGCTCTTAGTTAGATCTTCATATGGAACAACTGTGAGAGAGCATGAATCAGAGTGAGATAGGATCATAAAAGAAAATATGAGTGTTATTTAGCAAATATTTTGCTTTAGAAGTGGGTCCTCTTATTGAATAAACAAAGAGAAGCAGCAGTTTTCTCTGGAACTGATAAGACCTTTGGAAAGCCCTGGGGAGCTGAAAAGCCTCTCTCCTTGGTTCTTGTCTGCTCAAAGATTTGGTAGAGCACAGCAGGTACTGTGCAATTCCCCACAGCAGTGACTCATTACAGCAATTGGTAGGTGAACTGCTGTGAGCCTCTGTTTCAGAATTAATCCATCAATGGCTGAGCGCTGATAGATAGTATGCAAATAGATGCTGATTTCTTGCAGTCTGTCAGGAGCAGCAGGCAGCAGCATCCTCCACTTTATTCCTTCTGCATTCGGTTCTGCAAATTTCCCTGATTGCTGTTATGGCTAAATGGTATCTTCACATAACAGAATTTGCATTATCTCCATTTAATGATGGAGCTATTGTAGCTTTGTAAGAGTCTTCAGGTTACATGTAAATCTCTTGTATCTGTTTTAAGAAAGTATGTCAAGAGTCACAGAGTAGTATAATGTCATTTCATTCAGTTCTGTTTTCCAGTGAGACTGTCCCTTGCAAAAATACTTTCTAGGAATGCTTTTTTAATGAAATCTGAGAGCTCTCTCATGCTGAGGCTCTAAATGGCCTGCAGCATTTGCAGAAACATATTCATATTCTAAGCAAATATCTGTCTCATTTTGCAAATCACCAGCAAAATCTGCTTTGGTGTCCTTTACAATGATCAGGATTTTTTGCTAAGAAATCATATGGAATATCAGTAAACCGGACCCTTTCTTACCTTCCTATCTACTCTTTCCAACTGATTAATATTTTCCCTATTGTTTGCACATACAGGTTTATTTCAGATAAATGGAGACAAGTTTCTTCTGTCAGTTTGCTTTCTTCTCAGGCTCCATAGGTATCTTGCTTTCTTCTCAGGATCCATAGGTATCATAGAGTTTCTTCTCTGCCACCATCTCTTCATCTATGTATTCTTACACACATACATATGTATCTTTCCTTTTTTTTCTGCAACACTTACAGGAGCTTCTGCCACTAGGGACCATCTGCCCTACATTCAAATCTCACGCAGTGAATAGCCTTGACCCTCACTGTGTCCTTCATCTTGAGAGGCTTTTCACTGAGGGATTTGTTAATTCTCACTAACCACCTAGTAAGAGATGCAAATGAAAACCCATGACTAAGCACACAAATAACTGTACATCAATTAACATAGAGGTGACCCTGCAACTCCCACAGGGCTGGATTTTCATAATCCAGAGGGTACCACGATTCCAAGAGCCTCCTCCTAGGGATTTTTGCCTTCAGCATAGCCATACAGCACTCCAGCAGCAGTGCACTCTTATTATGGGCCCAGGTGACTCTGAGTTCAGACCTTCAGACAGACTCCAGTGGGCAATTTTTCCTACTGTTAACGCGGTTTCTTGGATACTGCATTTAGGATCTCATATTCACAGGAGGTAAAAGAAACGGTCTCCAGAGATTTCAGTAGCTCCATTTGTATCAAAACAATCCCCAGAATCTTTGATAGCTAACCTCAGCAATTAGGAAACCTAAAATGATTGGCATATTCATTCTGAAATGATACAATGTCTGCTCCCCTCACACAAATGAGATTCCATTCCAGTCAGCTGCTGCATATTTATGCTCAGCCTTTCATTAACTTATTGATCATGTGGTGACTCACTATCCTTGGCTATCTTTGAGGAAACAAAAAATGGGGAAAAATGTGCTCTGATGGTAAGGTATTTTCATGTTTCTTGAATATTCAGTCCAATCCTCCTGGTCTCTTTCTGTCCTCCTTTCTCCCCAAAAGCTTCATGAGTCTCCAGAGAACTCCCATAAGAGAGGGCAACTACCATTCCCCAATAAGCCCTGGGGCTGCCATAGTATGATATGTAATTATACTGCTAAGTCAGTGTCAAGCATCTCCCTTTAAGGGTAAAATATGGTATTACACTCTGAATTCCTGTACTGCAAAAACAAACAGTGCCATCAATTCACTTCCAGTCAGACCTCCACCCCCTTGGGAAAAGTATACGGAACTTTCTGGTGGGAAAAATCGTTTGGAAATACAATCTCTTTATTAGAGTGAAACCTCTTCCTTCGTTCAGCTTGTCTTTCGTTAGCCACCCTGGTACACTCCAGTGAGGAATGTGGCTTTAAGAGGTACTTTGAGGTCACAAGATGCAAATCCCCAGAGGTCTAGTTCACTCTCTGTGTGTACTCATAACTCTTGACAAAATTATGAGGTCTGATCCAAAGCTAAGTAATCACATGGTCATTCGTAGGTAAATGTCTCTAAGGAGGGTGGCTTTTTAAGGAAAGACTCCTTTAACTTGCACATGAATGAGGCGTCTATGTACTCTGTTTTCTTTGAGCTCTATTACTGTGCATATCTTCTTAATTTTTACCCTTCTGTGTGAAATACAGAGGGAGGAGGTGAGGAGGAAAGGAATGTTTTAAAATTCATGCATTTTCTTAATTCAACACTAGTGCATTGGATATGGGGTTGAATAAAACTGCATTCATGTCCATGGTTCCTCTCTATCACTCCTATGAGAGTACAGGAGGAAGAGAAGGGTTCTCTGAGTCCACCTGGCAGCCGAGCAGTAGCGTACCAGGATAGTGTTCCTTCTGTGACTGCCTCACGGACCAGCCCGTGGCTTTCAAAGCAAGAACCTGGCTGATGAGACTCAGCAGAGCGTCCCTGGGGAAAGAACTCAAAGGGCAAATCTGGAGCAATTCCACAGAAGTTAGCAGAGTGGCTCCACATATGCTGTGATCTCACAAAGGTCCAAATTCTGTATCTGCAATGGCAATGAGAAGGGGACCTTTTCTTTCCAGGTCAGAATCTCTCCTTAGATGTGCCACCTGTGTCAGCATAATGCCACTGCTTTCAGTGAGGTTACATTACTGCATCAGGAAGCAGAATTTAACTCGGTGGATTCCGTGGTCATCTATGGACAGAATTTGATGTCACTTGTCAATCTGGTTTTGTACCAAAATGAAATGCAGTTGTAACAGCAGTCACGGCTGTAGGGCTCTGCGTCCAGAGTTGCTCAGTAAAAAGAAATTGTTAATTTGGTTACCCCAAAAATATTATTTGCTATATGATTAGTATCATGCAGCTAATAAAAATCACAATGTATCCATCACCACAGATTTAAAAGCCTTAATTTTTATGGGTGAAACCCCGCACAACTTGTTTCTAATCTTCACCCTTGCAGCTGCCCAAAAGCAAACTCTGTTTTTCCTGTAGTTGTTTACATTACTGCTGAAATCCTTAGTTGTTCCCAAAAACAGGGGCAGGAGGATTGGGCCTGTTGTCTTCTACTCCATTCTCTTTGATTCTGCAAGTGTCTTCTCTGCCAAGGTCGTATCAGGCTGCAATGGCACTTTTTGCAACTCTGTATGATCTGTGTCTGTCCTTTATTTATTAAAATGCGTGTGCCTCTACAGTTTAATCTGCCATTCTCTCCCTCCCCTTCCTCTAATTACAGTTTTTTTCCAGGTCCATCTGGTTGCTAACGATGCTGGACATCACCGCTGAATTCATTCTAATAAATGTTATGTATTTTCTAGGCTGGATGCTGAATAATAATATTCTCTGAATTTGCTTTTGCTTCTGTTTCCTTCCTCCCTGTTGTAGTTAATTGTGTAGTGATGAGTAGTCATGGGATGATTTCTCCTCGCAGTGTTAAGTTACCTGTTAAGTTACCTATTCCAGGCAAAATACAGGGCTTTTCGAAGTCCTCCCTACCAGCCCCCTTCACAGGTGTGAAACCAGTTGGGCAGTATCTTTCTCTGCCACCTTTTTTTTCTTTCCTGCTCATGTATAACACAGCTTGCAGCCATCAGTCTCCAAAGCATCTGGTCAGCAGTGTCTCAAAGTTTAGAAAGAAACCTTTTGCCAGTGTCTGCTGCAGGCATTAGCCGAGCCCACAGTAATTGCAGGTTCCCAAGCCTGGCTTCTGCAGTGCCAGTGCTGGGATTCGCCCCCACTCCCAGCCCTGCTTTTTGCGTTCTGCAGCACTGCCTGGGAACACAGGCTCACAGTTTACCCATGACCTGACTCTCTGGCTAAGAATAGCAGTCGCAGTGCAGCTTGGGTTCAGTCTCACTGGAGACATGCCACAGCTGGGAAACAAGGAGGTCAGATTAGCCTGTGCTCGCAAAGCCAAAACACGAAAAAGGAGCACAGAAAGTTTGGTCTGTTTGCTCATTTCAGAACCGTAGAACAAGGGAAGAGGTGTGCAAAGGTATTTTGTAAGCCAAGATAAAATTTCTTTGCTTATGATATTAACTTGAACAGGAAGCAGACAAAGAGAAGCTTTTCTTCCAGGCTGAGCAGGGCTTTTTTTTTTTAAGGATTTTGTATCCTCATGGTACATTCAGCAAAAAGTTATGCAGGATGGGGAAGGCAAGCAGTGCAGATAAGCTGCTTCTGAGTGCTGCTGAGGACAGGAGATGCATCATGCAAGCTACTTCTGCACAGGAAAATGAAGGTGGGAGTTTAGCATATGCTAGAAGCTCTACCATAGCACACTGTAGACAGCTTATGTCTCAGTAGTGCAGGGGCACAGTCACTAGCATGAGTTAGCAACATGACTTGTTCTGAGCACATGCTAAGGCCAACTTTGGTTCCATCTTTACCCCTTCCTGCAGGATACACTGCCACGTGCTACATTCACACTGTCATTTTGCAGTGCAGAAGTGCTTTCAGAGTAACAAAAATACCAGCCTGTCCGTGTAGTTTAAGAAAGGGACTAGGACATTAGCAATAGAAATTTTAGGCTAATAGCTGTCATAATATGCGTTGTGGCTGGGTAAAAAAGAAACATGACAACCAGTGAGCTTTAGCGAGCACGTGCCCTTGCTCAGGAGTGCCCTCGGTTGACACGGGGCACCTGGTCCTTGTTAGTGCGAGCGCACAAGCCTCACATACAACGTACAGACTGGTGGCTTTATTCTCACTGGGAGAAGGGGAGCGATTTTTTTGAGATGGCGTGGCACTTCCCCGCACTCTTCCCCAAACCAAAGCTAAACCCATGTGAAACGGGGAAAGGCCGTATGCTGGTAGGAATTGGAGATGTCCAGAGGAGCTGGTCCTGCAGCCCCTTCTCCATGCTCGAGGACATCCGTGTAGCTTCCCTTCAGCCCCTTCTCAGAGGCAGAGGGAAGCAGTTACTGGCCTGGGGCACATTAGCTGGAAAGGGCTGCTCGCACAAGCCAGGGATGTGAGCACTGGCCGGCAGCTTGAGATGCAACAAGTAGATTTAAGAGGAATACCACTTGAGGTGTCAGGGCAGAAATTCTAATGGTAATTTTGAACTGTTTTTGTCTGTCTAACATTCCTTTTTAATCCCCATCCTGCCTGCCCCTTCCTTATGTAGGGTTACTTTAGTGATCCTTGGAATGTTTTTGACTTCCTCATCGTAATTGGCAGCATTATAGACGTCATTCTCAGTGAAACTAATGTGAGTATTACTCTACCCTCCCCAGGATACCACCACCACCTCCTCCTCCTCTGCTGTTCCTTCTCTCTTTCTCTCCTTCTTTCTCTTTTTTATTTTTTATCGTTTTTTTTCCTCTAGTCATGCTTTTATTGAAATTGCCGTCGTCCTTCTCCTTCTCCCAGGGAAAAAAAAAGGAGGGGGGGAAACACCTCCTTCTTTTTCACTTGTCATAGCTCGCCCCGAGGCTGTGACTGGTGAAAGCGCACAGAGTTTGGGGTGTGTGTGCTTTTTTTTCCCTCCAAAAGGTAGACATGCTTGAGTGTAACTTTCTGACTAACCAGGCTTTTGTTGATACCCTCCATCATGTGAAACGTTACAGAGGTTTGAGCAACCAATACTGTAGAGTGGTAAGAGACTATTTAATATGCCCACATAACCTCTTTCTTTTCTTATTTTTTTCCTCTTCTCTCCCTCTTTCATGCTTTTTTTGTTTTGTTTTGTTTTTTATTTTATTTTATTTTACTTTTTACCTTTTTTCCCTCTTTCTCTCCCTCTCTTTCTTTCTCTCTCTTCTTCTTTCTTTCTCTTCCTTTCTCTCTCTCTTTCCTTGGCTTCTCTGCCACATGCAGCACTATTTCTGTGATGCATGGAATACATTTGACGCCTTGATTGTTGTGGGTAGCATTGTTGATATAGCAATCACCGAGGTGAACGTAAGTAGCTGGCGTCTGTCCATGATCGTGCCTGCTCTAACATTCATTTGTCTTTCCCGGGTTCTTTTATTTTTCCTCCCCCTTCCTCCTTTCTCTTGGGTTTGTTTTAAGAGCATTTTGTTTAGTTTTAAAGCTTTCTCTCTCTCCTTTTTTTTTCCTTCTGTTTTAATATTTGGAACGACTTAAAGGACTTTTTGACTGTTGCATCATTTTCTTTCCTTCATAAACCGCCTGGCATGAATTAAACTGTATAGCAGGAAAAGTGATGGGAATTGTGGAGCGTAAGTGAAAAAGAGATTTGTGCCATGGGAAGTTGCTAGAAGAGTCCCAGGCCAGCACTTTGGTCTACCCAGTGTTATGCTTTGCTTCCCATGGCAGTTCAATACCCTCCACCCCACAGAGATCTAAAGGTCAGTTCTTTCGAGGTGGAACTGTGGGAACCAAACCTAGAATCCTTCTGTCTGGTGCTCCCTTCCTACCCCACCCAGGCTTCCTCCAAAATAAATAAGGACCAAATCAACTCTATTTAGAGGAACCTGCTCCTAACACTTAGTTTCTAACTTGAAAAAAAATAAATACCTTATAAGAAAAAAAAAGCACCAAGAAAAAACAGGTGTCTGTGAGTAAGTCCAGTTCAGTTTACTCCATCTCACAAAATCCACCAACACAATTAATGGTGATGCCCATCTCAGTGGACAGGTGAAGGATTGAATGAGCCGTGGAGACTGAAATGAGCAGCTAGTGTTCAAAGATTAAATCACATCAGACATTTTTTTTCCTCTGTCTTTACTGCGAGTAGGGGCAAAAGACCCATCGGGTTTAGGAGCATGGACAGAAGTAACACTACTAATCCAGCTTAGTGGAGCCAGGAAAGTAGAAAGATTGAAAAAATGCTGTGAGGATGTTTAATGTAGAGCAAATCCATTATGAATTTGCAAAATGATATGGCTAGTGAACAAACATTCCAACTTGGAATTGTTGTTTACCATAGAGGTAATACAATGCAAGAAAAAAAATGACAGCATAGTTTTCACTCTTGGGAGAAATTATAGACAACATTTTGAAAAGATCAAAATACTTTATTTAGAACAAAAATGCTCTGGTAATTTGGTGAACTTTATTTTTTGTTAAAAACTTTCTTCATTTTTCTAAATTCTAAAGCAAGGAGTTTTCTCCAAATTGTAATATTGTGATTTTGAACCAGAAAAATATTTTATTTTCTTCTATTTTCCTTGTCTTTTGAAAGAATGGAAAATAGTCCCTAAATAAAAATGAACCTTTTTTTTTAACATCTCTTAAGTGTTCTGTCTCCTGCTGTAATTTTGTTCAGAATGTAGTAGATGTTTTTGATTGCACCTTTACTAGAAAGATATTAATGTGGGGCTGAGAATATAGAGGGAAGTTCAGATGATCAGCAAGCTCGAGTAATTAATTTTAAAGAACAAAATGAGAGCCTTTTATATGTCATCCTTGTCAGAAGAAAGCTAAAATAGAAACCTGGTGGTAGCCTGGAGAGTGTGCAGATGTTCAAATCTCACCAAAAGAGACAGTATTATACATGAGGAAATAGCTATTGTTAGTGGGAGATGAATTTATGCCTAGCATCAAGAAGACCTACCTCAAAAAGTCTTCCAAGTGAAAATGCTGTATGGCAAGAAAATGTAATGGATCCATTTGAAGAAATTTGGAGTAATTTCCTATAAATTAAAGAACTTCTTATATCAAGTTTTGATGCACTTTGACATATATATCCCAAAATTTCAGCCTTTGAGTGAAAGATATCCATCCAGGCTTTTTTTTACTGTTAGTAGAAATACACACTTCCACAGGCCAGCTGATTCCTTCCTATGTAAGTGTCTGTGAGAGGTGAGATGAACTGCTTTTTGGAGGTGCCCATCCAAAGAATGACTGTAGAGTGTTTAAGTTGTTAGACTGCTCTAGACACTCAGCTCTTAGACACTACATTTAAGCAAGGTAACTGGCAACCATTCTCAGCATGTTGTAGAGCAGATCATGCTGCTGCTAACTGTGCTATGCAGTCCTGCGCACAGATCTTCAGTCTCCAGGGCTATCCATATTGGTGTGTGTAATAACCACTGATGAGACTCTGTCTTTTTCCCTTTATGTATCAAAATTCAAGTTCAGTTCCCTGTTAGCTGAGGCTGAAAGTCCATTTTTTTGCTGCAGAAGTCTATGAAAAATGAGGGTGTGCCTCTGTCTAAAAAAATGTTGCCTGACTTAGATGAGGAGGCAGCAGTACTTGTTTAGGAAGGGTTGTGGACAGCATTTCAGGATGGTCCCTGTGTTTCCTCTAAAGAATCCTTTCCTTCTATACAGTTTTACAGATTTCTGCACACTTTTTTTTTATCTGGCATGTTTGAATCTTCTCTTTTTATCTAGGCAAGTCCTTTGCTACTAGTTTCTAACGTTTGTTACTAAAAACTTGCACAATCTTTTGATGCACTGATAAATGAGCAGCAGCTATGGATGGAGTTTGTTCTGAAATGTTTTGAAACCCCTTTGCACTTATAACCCTATTGAATAAGAGAATGTATTGTATGTTGGTTTGTCCTGTCGGATTCCCTTACCTGCTGGCAGCACTTGGTATGTTATATATTTAGCAGATGGGTGTTGGAAGTATCAGCCCATCTTGGATGGGCAGTTGTCATCTTCCCAAGCAGTGAGGCAGTTTATCAGATGCACTTCTTCCCTTCTCCTCAGGAGCTTGTTGCTTTCTTGCTGTTTGTGGGTTTGAGCAAACCCTGCCTTGTGTCTCTGTACACTGTCCTGTCTTGTTCCAATAGACCTGGAGTCTGAAAAAGAAAGAAAAAAATAAACCCCAAAACATCAACGAGCTCCACTAATTGGAGATGTTTAGCCTGGTCAGGTGCGGGTAAGATGTTTCTGCCCAAGTCATTAGAAGCTGAAGAACATTAGTGGTAGGATCTTGGAAGTTGCTGCTCTTGGATCTAAGGTCAGCCTTTACTGTGGTCGGTTAGTGAATATGGAGACACCTGGCATAGGTTTTGACGTGGGGCCGTGTGATCCTGAAATTTCCTTGAGGTTCACCAGACATTTGTGCTCAGAGGAACCATATCCAGGCGGTTTTAGGTGCTATAGCTGTGGTTACTGAGGGAACTCTGGCTGACAAGTACTGTGGTATGTGTGTACACTTGCATCTACTTCTGCTGTTCCCCATGCTGTTTATTTTTTTCACTTTTGACAATATTTTTTGTTTTTTGAAAAGGTATTTCCCAAACCAAAACCTTCGTTAAGATATATGTGAGTGTGCGTGTGTGGGTCTTTAGGTGTGTGCTCCACTGGGTATAGTATTTTTTCCTGAATGTCTTTGGATGGGCTACAGATCAATGGGCGAGTGCATAGACATGAATGTGTGTGTGAGGGGAAGGCAAATGTGTATGCAAGCAACATGTTTGTGTTCTGAGTGGTTGTTGATGGAGACATGTGGGTCGTTTTGTGTGTGTCTGAGCATATACGAACACATTTTCAGAGCCAGTGTGGCTCTCCTAGTGTGCTAGTCTGATCTGCTTATGGGTGGATGTTTGTGTCTGGGAATTGACTGTGTGTGGGCATGTTCATCTGCATGCCTTGGATGAATGTACACTTGCATGTCAAGCTGAGCATTTGTTGGCTAGCATGGCCTGTGTGTGGCGAGGAGGCATGTACTCACGCTTTGGGCTCCCAACTGTCCATAGCATTTCTAAAATTTCAGGCAAACCCCCACTCAAATCACCTCCATGACATGAAAGTATATCAAGAGATAACTCTAATAGCATCCAACTGTAACTGGGGAACATTTCCCAGCTCCCCCCAAGCCAGCTCCACAGATTCATGGATGCGTATTATAAATGCAAAAGGCACAGGATGGATTAAAATCTTGCAGATCTGGAAACTTTAGGGAGTGACACAGTTTCTGCCAAATTCACTTTTAAATGAGCTTATTTTCAAGCTTACTACATGACTACATTTTCAGAGCTTTGTTTCTTATTAAGTGTTATACAGCTATCTTCCTAGCCGTAAAATGAAGATTTTTCAACATTTTCTATAAACACTGATTTTATTTTGAGCCACTTCTAGACAACCTACTAAATAACCAAAAGGTTTGGGTTTTTTGATTTTTTTTTTCAATCTGCTATTAAAAAGGAATAAACGAGGCAGAAATCACATCTGCCCTGTTTCAGCTATCTTTAAACAGTAAGACCACACATGAGCTTTGGGGGATAAGATAAAACATGATATAATGTTTGGGGCCTGGGAGGCAGGGCCGGTGGGTTGTATTTCTTGAACTTTAACTTGATCCCTGTGCCGAGGTCTCCCCTTCGGTAAATTGCAGGTTGTTATCATTCCCCAAGTAAAGCAAGCAGTCGTTAGTGTTTAGAGAGCACTTTATGGTCCTTCTTGGAAAACACTGTGGTGCTAAAAATGATTACTATCATAATAATAAAATGAAATAAAGTATTATAGGAGTTGAACAAAAGCCAGCAGATTGGGAGCATGTCATCCAAGAAGGAGCCACAAGCAGGGGCTTACATTTCCTCCCTGTCCACATCGGCAGCCAGAGCCCCAAGTTCAGTCCTGTGAAGATGACTGACAGCCTCCTGTCCCCTCCTCTAGGCAAAGATTCTCATTACGTTTTGTTGTGCAGTACCAAAGGAGGAAATCAAGTTTGATTTGTGCTCTGAGCTACAGTGCCCAGAGTGGTAGAAGAAAACAGCCAGACCCTGAGCCACTGAAAAAGCTGCTGAAGTGATGTGTTTTCTCCTGACAGTGTCAGACTGAAGATTAACTGTGGCTGAGCCTTCATTTGCCAAAAAAATAAAAGCAGTTCTCATGGCAGCTTCTGCTCACCTGGATGAGTTTCTGTGGCCAGTTGAGAGTTGGTTCCATTTGGACGTGATGGGCAGCTCATGGCGTGCAGATGTGTGACAGTTATAGAGGCATGTTCGTGTGGGAGCGTGTGTGTCTACAGAGCACCAGCGCAGACACCAGTGGCAGTGGCGATGTCGTGTGCTTGATTCTGTCTGGAGAGGATGTCAGGATGGAGGGTTTGTGTTTACGTGTGCCCAGCCGTGAGCCCGTCCTTCCCGATTCTGTCAGTGACTGTGAGCGAGTTTGCATGCGTGGACATCCGCAGTGCCTGGGAGTGCATGGCAGTGACTGAGCAAAAACACCTGGACTGGTGCCTGCCACCTGTGCTAGTCAGTGGCCACAGAAATACTTGCCTGTCTGAGCATGCCTGTGGATGCTGAAGGATGTACAGAGGATGAGGTACATGTCACAGGTACAGAATGCTGTTCAGCAGCACGACAGAGAGCCGAGATGGGGTGCGTGGGGACAGGATGAAAACTGTCTGGGAGAGGTAGGGAATTGGTGGTTAGTGGACCTGTGTGAAATAATGGATGCAATTTCCATGCATACATTGTCTTCCTGCTGCAGCAGTATGAGTTTCCTGAAGAGTGAGCATTTCCATTTGTCTGAGGATCGGTGGAGATGTTTTTTCTTAAGAAAATGAGGAGGTGACAGGAGGAGAGAACAGGAAGGTACAGTGTTGAGTGCTGATCTGATGCATGGTGGCCTGTGGGAGGCACAGGACACAGGGCTTCAGGAGATGATGCCTATATGAAGAAAGTAAGAGAAATACACTTTGCCCTACTCCTTCCCCTGGAAAATGTTCGCCGGGTCTATTGTGCCCAGGCCTGCTGGATAGTGATTTAGCATTTGTCTGTCGGATACTTAGGAGGACCGAGTACTTTACATCTTGCATTTCTGAAAAGGTTTCTAAGTTCTGGTAGGCTGTTGTCAGAGGGTTTTAGCTATGTTGATCGCTGAGTACTAGTGCAGCAAGACCAGAGAGATACCGAAACCTTCAGACCCCAAAAATACTGAGAGGTGCGTGCAGTGTTTTCTCTTTTAGGCTCTTTTATTTCTGAGGGAAAACAGCTCAGGCTTAGACCAGGTGCATGGAGCCTTTTCTTACGATCATCCTGCTTTTGATGTCAAGAGGCTTCATGTCATTTATCATGGGCTCCTGCTCCCATTCTCTAGAATATCTGACAGCATATACTCAAGTCTCCAATTCACCTTCTCCTGCACCCTTCCCTTCTAACCTGCCCCATTCCTTTCTTCCTTTTCTCCCATGCTTTCCTCTCCCTTGTCTCCAGCCACACTAAACCTCACAACCTCACAAGTTCATTTTCACTCTCAATCAATGTGTCTGAAGGCAGAGAACCAGTGGCTTAAACCCTGCAGTCCTTATTCAGGGAGAACTGCCCCAGAGCATTTAATCTGTGTAAGGCTGGAGCAGTTGGCCCCTGTGACACAGTCTTAAACACACACCCCCCCCCCCGCAATGGGAGCAAGGATCGGTGGAAGGACGACACACATCTAGCCTGCACCTCGGTTGGGACTTGCATTTATCTCTGTTGCTGGGTCTGTCTGTCTGCCTCTCTGTCTCTGCCTGTCTGGTTTCTCCGCTTCCCTGCCCTTTGCTGCTCAGATTTTGGCCCTCAGCTGCCACTGGACACAAATCTTTGCAATTCCTAGAACCTCCAGGTTCATTTGCCCAGACTTGCTGGAAGAGGCAGAAATCATCTTCCTCCCCCTCCTTTCTCTCTCTCTCTCTTTCGCCTTTTCAAATCCGTCTGGGTAGCGGAGGCCTCCGAATTATGTAGCAAAGGGCTGGAGAAGCACAGTGGCTTCTTTTGACATCTTGTGTTGTCATCCCCTTACTGCTGCCATCCTAAAAGTTGTATGTAGTCCTGCGCTATCCCTCTGTGTGTGTATATGTATGTATATATGACTTGTTTTCTTTTTGGAAATACTGCCAATGAAATTCATTGTGGGGGGATTTAGATTTATTTGTAATGTGTGGTGGTGGTTTTATCTCCAGAATAATGCAGGTAACCCACCACTCTGGCCCCAGCTTCTGTAGTTAGGAAGCCACGTTGAAGCATGGTTGTGAGCTACCAGAGTGGCAAATGCTAGTGCACCGTGGTTTGTTTTGTGAGCATTGGGAAAGCAGCCCTCAAATCTTTGCCAGGCTAGACTTAAATCTATTGGAATTTGGTACCTACCATGCTTAATCAATGATTCTAGTGTGTATTTTTCATGCTACTGGTGAGAAAGAGATGCAAGAATATTTGACAACAACCATGTTTGAACAGGGTTATTTTTATGGGGTTATGAAGATGGGGCCTCTTTTTTTTTTTTTCTTTTCCTCTTTTGTCTTAAAAATTACTGGTATTCTGAGTGCATTTCCATAGTGCATAACATGATTTGCCCATTCAAAGGAATGCATTTGATAACTTCAGAGCTGCTTCTGTAAGGAAATCTATATGAAAGGTGGGCAAACAGAAAAAAAATTATTTTGCAGGAAAGGGGGCAGTTAATACCAATGAATCTTTCCCCAGGTTATCTGAGCATTTCAGCTATTACCGATGACTAGTAATATTAACAATGCACAATAAGAGTAAAATGTTTGATCTCAATGGGGAAAGACACATTGAAAGATTGTCCACACTACCTAGATCTGAGGAAGCACCTCAGTGTTGTGATTTCCACAAAACTATATGTTATTCTTGGCTTCAGATATTATTCCAGATGCATGGAATAGTCACAATGTATTTTAATGCTGGGGAGATTCAAGATGAGGATAAAGATAAATTTGCCTTACTGGGTAAATCTAATCAAAGATGAATTAAAGTATATGAAACAGAAGATACAGACTCCAGGACAAAACAAAATAAAACAAAACAAAACAAAAAAGAAACCCACTTACAATCTACATGCAAAAACAGTAAAGTGAAGGTAAGAAAAATGAAGGTATCTGGCGCTGTATCTAAATAACCTGGTGCAGAAACCTGCTTGGAATTCTTCAGAGTAAAACTGTTGAGAGCTCTCTCTAAAATGGTGAGACACATTGTCTCATTGACTGCACTGGCGACTGGATTGTGCTTTTAATTACCTCCAGCTTTGAAGTGCCTAAAACCTCTGCAGGTTTTAAGGTGTTTTAGGGCACGAGTCCCAACTACATGTAGAGCTATACATTCTCCTTACAATAATAATAATAATAATAGCTAATAGTGGGAACACTAAATACTACAGGCCTTGTCCTGTGTCAGTTTAGTGGTGAAATATATGCGTACCATGTATATTTAAGTGTAAGGAGCTCTTTTTAAAAGTTGCATTTGGGCTTTCTGATCAGTATTTAACTTGTCACTTTTCTATCACATCACTTAAAAAAAAGTTACAGTTGTCTGGCAACAGCATTTGAGGAATTATACAATTATTTCTTATTTTAATGTCAATACAGTTTTCCACAAAGCTAGTTAAAATGCTCAAAAATAAAAAAATAAAATAAAAAATTAGAACTAGCCTAAGCTGGTTACATTTTCCATTGGTTTGCTAGCCAGGATAAATCATTCCTTTTGCCTAGAAAAAAAAAATCTAATTTTCCCTGAACTCTGATAGAGAATAGAGATCTTTTTATGAATCCAAAGAAAATCTGAGACTCTGATTCCTTGGATACTGTCTTAATGTAAATATTAATTAACGATAGCTCCCCAAGCAGCATAAAATTAGATGTTCTAAAAGGTGTTCAGTTGAGTTTAAATCCAGATAGTTGTGTCATAAAGTACCATTCCCTAAAGCAATGAAAGATGGTTTCTAGTTTTAAATTCTCCTTTTGTAGGATTTGCTTTGCTTAGAACATTCAAGGAGTTTTCCAGTATCGCTGTTCCCCACATGCAGATTGCAGTAGTAAAGGCTACAAACTCCCCTGTACTTCAGTAATTCAGATTTGTTGTAAAAAGGTTCTGCTTTCCATCCAAATTGCATCAGTTTTTAACTTCAGTCTTCCAAGAACCCATGTCTTCTAAGAGCCCATGTGTGCATCATATTTTACTATTATACATAGCTAGAGATCTGCTACCTGGCTACTTACTGCAACTGCCAGTTGCAATGAAAGCAGTGAAGGTGATGCAAGAAGGTGAAAGACATGCACATGTATTTAACTTGTTTTCCTCTTTAACTTTTTCTTCTCCTTCGTCATCTTATC
This sequence comes from Tinamus guttatus, assembly GCF_000705375.1. The sequence goes on along the minus strand of NW_010581189.1, from coordinate 254,278 downwards.
TCCAGTTACTTTCCTCAAATTTTGCTGAAATCTCGTTCAGCAGAGATCATGTTTCCCATGCTTGCCAGGAGCACTGGGAATAGTTTTCAGCAAGGCAATGGCTAGCTCCCCTCTACTTACTGTGTCAGTGATTTTTTTCCTCTGTTCCTTCAGTTAAGGTACTGTCAGCCAAAGAAAAAGCTTTTTCCCCTTGTGAAGGTTTTAGTACCAGGCACTGAGCAGCGATTCAGCATGGTGATGGGTACTGTTCTGCAAACCTGACGCACAGACTAAAAGGAACTCCAGAGGTTCCCATTAGATAAAGCCTCGAAGCCTTGCTTATGTTTTTGCTGCTGAGAAAAAGAATGTGGCCTCCTAGCCAGACGTGTAATCAAAGATAAACACATACAGCCTAATATTACCCTTTCTAATATAGGCCATCAAGCATCCTCACTTCGCACTCCCTGCTTCACTGCCCAATCCCAGTCTCATATGTACCAACCAGGCAAACATGCTTTATTTATTTCTCACTAGACAATTGCTTTAAGAATTGCTGTGCTCTTACCTTTCATGACTGGTCTGTTCCTCACAGGGATTGTTGAGCGTAAAATGCCAACAAAATTACTTCTGTTCCGTGCATCTTCTCAGACATGTGCTAAATCCAACCCATTCCCAGCTGAATCCAGATGATTTGGCTTGTAGAGACTGGATTGCTTCTGATGGTCGGCAAATTGATAGCCAGAAATGTAGGTCTGGCTCTGTAAGTAAAACTGACTAAAGGATAGAGCTGTGGTTGGACATCCCAGCTGCTCACATCCCAGTCTTTGTCTCAATATCCACTTTTAAACTGGGAGATAACCGTAAGCAGTGCTGTCTGCTAAACCTCATCTGAGTGGCTGGGAAAACTGCTTCACCCCGAGCCAGATCAAGTGACATCTTTTCCTAAGCTGAACTGACATGAAGGCAAAGATGCCTCAGCTATAAAGAAACACTTGTTAATAGGAAAGCACTAAAATAAGTTGATATTTAGAGCTTGGGATTTTGAGTCTCAGCCGTTTGTCCATGCTTGAACATACTGAATTACATGCAGAGAGTATTCGGTTTCATCCAAAGCATCCAACTTCTTTCTTTTTTTTTTTTTTACTAAAGAATTCATCAAATCAGTAATCATTTATTCTTGAAAAGAGGTCAAGAACAAAAATATATGTATATGTTGTTCATTTTGGCAGCTGACTGTAGTCTCCATATGAGCACCTCTAACACACTCGTATGATGCCTGTCGTTGACAGTCAATCCAAGGATGGCTCACAGGCTTTGTTGTAGCTCATATTAATATACAGCAACCCAGTATGCCTCTGCAAGCAGTTCTTTTCTTGGAAACCTCTACATCAACCTTAAATAACTTTCTAATTGAAAAGGCAATGAAAAGACACAGCCTATGAATTAAATACTAATCGCTTCAGTTCCCAAATGAAAATGATCTGTAACAAACTCTCTGTCTGGGCTGCTGGTGTATCTGGCTAGCCTCTCTTGACCAGAGATTTATTACTCAAAAACGAGAGGAACTCCTATTTCACCTATATCTGCAGTCTTTTGCAATGCAATGCATGGTTTCAATGTGATCCTATTGCATTTGTAAGAAGATGGGTTGGGCTTTTTTCTCATTTCAGTGGGATGAGCAGTTTCTTCCAACACCTTCATCAAAGCATAAGAGAAATCCCTCTTCCTCACCCCACCCCAGAGCCCTCGGGCTAGCCAGAGGAAGGATTCTGGTGACACAGCAGGATCTTTGAGCTGCAGTCCTGCCTGGGAAAAAAAAAAAAAACGCTCATGATCTAGTCTTTGCCTGGCTCCAGTAGTGCCAGAAAAACTGCCATACTGAGCAGGGGGTATATTTTTGCAGATGGCAGGTCTGCTTCTGGCCTTGACTCTGCCAGTGTAATTCCCTGTCAGTTTTGCAGCTGCTGCAGAGATGCTCCTGAATGGTCCTTGTGGATTCTCACACTCCTGACAAGCACATCTCAGTAAAGCCTGCTGAGCTGCCCAGCAAAGCTCTTCACAGATGAATTCCTTCAAGGTTCAAAGCTCCCTGGCCTCTTCTCTGTCATATATTGGTGAGGCTGCCCAGAGAAGCTAATGACACTGATGTAAAGGACATCAAGGATCAATCTGTTCTTATTTTTCTTCCTTCTTCTCTACCTACACTTTGAAATCCTATCACCTAACTAAAGAAGAGCTGTAGAAGAAATTACTCAAGTCATGCTTGAAGGCATCACAGACAAGCAGAGCCATGACAGAAGCATGACATGATTCCAGGAATCTGCTTAGTTCCTCAAATCATCAGCCTGCAGGGAATAGGAAGCTGGCAGGTGACACTCACTCCCTTAGTGCCAGTGGAATATTGCAACACTGAAGACAAGAGAAAGTCCTGGCTACCTGTGGCTCAGGAAATTCAGCTTAGTGGGGAACTCTGCTGCCATTACCCCTTCCAAGACAGGCCATGGGATGGTATGACAAATGGAGTGGATGCTTCTTACTATAAAAGAACACCTTATACAGAACACAACAACATGTATTTAAAATAACCACAACTGGTGTGAATGCTTTGAAGTCTTCTTTTTCATTTCAAGATGAATATCAGGGGCATCACCCTAATAAGCAAGAACTTTGACAGGCCAAGTTATGTCAGATATTCCTCTACTTATACCCCACCACAGCTGTGCTTTCACGGCACTACTACAGATAAGAAATCAAGATGATAGATGTATTTAAATAAGAAATCAAGATGATAGATGTATTTAGATGTTTAGGGCATGATAAGAAGACCTGGATAAGATTTGTTGCTAGGAGTGAGTCAAATCCAGAACCAAGCTGTGCTTTGTTTGGAAAACCAGCTTCATCGATTTCCCTGCCTCCCAGGCAGCAATAAAAAAAAAAAAAAAAAAAAGGAAAAGAAAGAGAGAGAGAGAAGAGCGAGAAAGAAGAAAAGATCAATATAAGAGAGAAGATAAATCTTTTTAAAGAGGTAGAGAAACAGACGAACCCTCTTTCCATCAGAGTGCTGGGTTTGGTGTTTAAAAGCAATATTAATTCTGCTATTGAAAAACAGTGAGACCCTTTGGACAACTTAGAAACAAAAATGAGAAAACCACAGAGTGTGGAGCATAGTGGAGATGAAGAAAAGCAGAGATCTGGGAACACTTAAGTATTCAAACTTGCACTGTCCCCATCTTAGTGGTCTGGTCATCTCCTTAATCTGTTCTGAGCTGGGACAACCTGACTGTCTCCCTTGGGAACCTCTGTCACCTGAATCAAGATCTGGGTAGCAAAGAAGCAATAAAAAAGAAGAAAAAAAAAAAAAAAAAAAAAAAAACAGCATTGCCATGCATGGCCTTTGGCAGAGGTGTTCAAGTCAGCAAAACATCCTCACCTCATGCTCAAACTCATTTTGAACACAGAAGTTCTTCACAGATCTGGCCTTTTGCCATTTATTTTCATGGTTTGGTTTATTTCCAGACCTTGCTATCCAGGTATGCTAGGACTTTCTTTTGCTACCTGTCCCTCGAAAAAAAAAAACAGTAACACACGGGCCAGTCTGCACCTGCCTCTCTGAGTCAGACCAGCCCTTGTACAGCGGAGATGAGCACAGCATTTAGTATCTGCTTGTTTCTGAGGAACACCCAGGCTTGATTACCATAAAACTTGAATTCATCATTTACCCAGAGCTAATGAGAAGAATTATTAAAACATCCTGAAAATTAAGAATAATTTGCATAGGCACACTTTCCCAATTGTTCTACTTTTCCTCTGAAAGTCATGAAAAAAATACTGCTTTCAGCTATATGAAAAGCGATTCTCATTAACTGTCCAGTAATTGTCAGTCTAAGGTAATTTGCATAACCAAATTAAAGTAATTGACTTCCTTCATATTTACCTTAAGCACTTGGAATCATAGGATTACAGTCTGAAACTTCATGGATATATATATGAAATTAATTAATAAGCTATTCAAATTGGTATGATTTGCATATTTGAAGACAATTAGAAAAGCAAGCTCTAGAATTTAAAATCTTAGAATACATAGGAAATGAAAGAAGAAAAAGTGTAGACGTAAGATTCATTTGCTGTAAAAGTTACCATGACCTTATTAACTGTATTCAAAATAGGTTTTTGTTGCATACGGATATGCTAATATCTCCCAGAGTATTTGAGCTCATGCAGAGTCTATGTGAAATATATATATATTGTATTATATATATAATCTGTGTGAGCTGGCATTTTTGTCAATGTATATTGATTGTATATTAGTTAGTGCTGGCAGGAATGTAATGATAAACTTCATTGCAGGTGTCGCATTTTTCCTAATTCTCCATACTGCACCAAATAAATATTTAGTTTCTTAGTGCAAGAGATTTTAATTTCCTCTGCAGAGCTGCCTGAAGATTAGTGTGTTACATTGCACTGGAACAGCAGGGAGATCAGCAAGGAGGCTACCATTTGCCTCAGTACAGGTAGCATCGTACATCTTGATTCCCTGTTTACCTGTAACAGGGATGTCTCTTTCTAACAGATACTAAAAGCACCAACATTTTGTGTGGGGAGTCTTGATTTTTTTTTGTTTGACAATAGCTCCTTGGAATTCTGACAGTTTTTCTCCTTTAAAATAGAATAAAAATTTTAAATTGCAAGATTTTGAGTAAAAGATCATTGCAATAAAGTAGTTTGTGGAAAATCAAAACATTTGTCTCAATAAAGTAAAAACAATTCATTCTAGGAGTGAATTTCCACCGGTATCTAACTTTTCTAATTAAATGAAAACTCAAAATGTGTTATTGTAGAGAGGACAAAATGTAAGATTTCAATCTTACTAACATTTCTGCAATGCTTTTTTCCCCCAGAGTTGTCATGTTTCTACAAAACATTTAACTTTCAGTGTCAGCACTCTTCTTATAGCAAAGAGTATAATTCTGCCTACTTTTATTCACAGAAATTCTCAAAGAACTGTACTCTTAATGGAAGAATGTAGAGGTTTAGCAGCTCGCCTGTTTTTGTTTTTTAACTAATAATTTAATTTCACTGAAAGGTTGTGGGTATTGAGAATTATGCTTTCTACAATCCAGTAGTGTTCCCACACCAAAAAAATACTAGATATTTTTCACAGACTTCAGCGGCAGTTGGATAGTCTCTAGAGTGCTTGTGATGATTAAAACCACACAGAGCAGCGGCAGATGGATGACTCTGGAGAAGGTTGTGGTAGCTCCCAAGGGTAATGGCAGACTATTACCTGCCAGCAGCCAGGCTGATTTGAAAGCCTGACTTTTTCTAGCTCTCTACAAAAACTGGTGTTAGCCTCCTGAGGTCACTTCAGCCTTTTGACAATACAAATGCAACAGAAAGTCTAGTGGCTTTTCTCTTACCATGTCTCCATGACATTGATAAATTCTAAATCTCTCTCTCTCTCATACCCTGGTAAATTCTCATTCTTCTTAAAGCTCATGTGCTTGCAGATCCCACCCAGCTTGTGTGTGACCCACATGTGCAAAAGAAAACTCATCAGAATAGCGGTAATGATGGTTTGCAGTTGCCCTGCATGTGCCCCCTGCATCCAGTCAAGCTGTAAGTGGCCAAGCAGCTGAAACAATCGCTGAGGTCTTTTTCACCTGCTGTAGCAACAAAATTAAATCACTGTTGCCTGTCAGGTATTCTAATGAAACTGCTTTTAGTTTTTCTCAAAATATTATGTTGGTAAGATGTGGTCATTTCCCCAAAACATTTCCTTCCATCCTTCTGATTCATTTTGTATCCAAGAAAGCTAGTGATGCAGTATGACCAAAGTAGACAGAGTTCTCAGAGTACAGAGACAGACTGTAGATCCAAAAAAAATGTGCTCAAAAAGACTGACATCCTAGAATTGCAAATGAGCTACACAACAATGCAGCCTGCTCAAGTAAACTCCACAGTGTGGATTCTCTGAAACATCTGTCCTGCGAGGAGTATAGAAAAGCACAAGATGAACATCTGTCATGCACGTTAGAAAGGTAACAGATCAATGGAGAAGTTTCCAACAAATATGGCATCTTCATCTGCAGCTTTTCATTTTCCAAATGTTGACAGCAATCAAGCAAACATCTTAGCAGATATCCGTTAACAACAACCAACTACTGCAACTGGCCTTTGAAGAGCTTCATCTACAAGTCATGTAGTCAGTGGAGAAATACGAATAGACATCATTCGTCATGAACAGCAATATAAGCAACATAACCCTTTTTTCTCATGAGAAATATGTGAGGATGCTCTCTCATATCACTGTGCCAAAGTCTCAGATACAGAATTCCACTCATCCCAAATGTAGGACTTTCGGGCAAAATTAGAAGACTCTTGTTGTAGGACTAAATTAACTGAGACAACTGACTAACTAAGTCAACAATAACTGTATATTCAGCTGCTTACTGATTCCTCAGATCAAACCATGTCCAAGTTCTCTCCAACTTTATAATTAGATTCTGTCCCGTGGCGGGGCTACAAAAAGAGATTTCTCCCTACAAACAGAAAAATCTTATTGGAAAGTTAAAAACTGTCAAAGGTGGGGAGAAAATCTATCTGGACTTCCTGCCACCTGCCTCTACTGAAATCTGAATGTTCGTCAAGCCTCTAACAGTACTGAAGAATACTTACCAGCAGTTAAGGAAGCTTTTTGAATATATTAATTCAATATCTGCTGTACAAACCTAATGAAGCTCTACTTCAGTCATTTTTGGTGCTGTTTCTCTGAATGGCCCTTGTAGTTCTAAGGAAACCAACCAAAAATCTCAGGAGAGTCAAACCTCTGAAGCTACCTCCTCCATTTCCAGTGTTTGTCAGGGACTAGGAGGGACTGGTGTCTCTCGTCAGGATTTTTCACTGAAATTTCATTTAAATTTGCTTGTTAATTCAGCTTATTTTTTTCTTTTAAATGTGTATTTATCCAGAAGATGTCTAAGCCATGGATTTTTCAAGGGGCTTCAATACAATAGGGACGGTACAGAATCTTTTAGTCTTTATGCTTGTGTTTTAACTCCTGTTACAGCCCTGACAAGCCAAGCCATCACCTATGAAGAATTTCAGAATGGATTATGTTAGGCGTCTGCATGCTATGATATTGACTGTTACATATCAACATTGAAACACTGAAATTGGTTCTCCTGGAGTGCAAACTTCATCCTCTGCTTAGCAAGCATCCAGTGTTTGGAAAACCCCTAAACACAATAATCCTCTTACCTCTGTGTAACACTGTTTCCTTGCCTTGAGTGTGAGATCAGATGCCAAGTTTGATATGTCAGTCACACTCTTCAAAAGACTCTGGTACTCCCTGAACTCACCTGAATGTGGGAACATGGTCTTTGGTAGCAGCCAGCAGGAAGCCTCACTCCCGTCTTCCCAGGGAAGCGCGCCTTGATCGATCGCACAGGCAGCAGGATTTGATGCTGTGGCCTCTGAGATTTCAAGTGTTAAGAGCTGAGAGGCTCTCTTCTTTCCCAGGGTCCTCCCTACACAGAATCCTGATTTAATGACTGGCAAAAGCCATGCCTTTCATTTTTGTGTCTGTAGAGCCTGTAAGGACATGCACAGGTTAGCAGTAGCTCAAGCAAAGTGGCAATATAAAAGCCTGGCATTTTTGGCATGCAGATAGAACACCATTAATATCAGGTACCTGTGGGCTACAATATTCTGAAGAGCTTTCCAGACATGCTTCAGGATTCCCTTAGTTTTTCCCCTAACAAATCTTTATTTGGGCTTCCAGTACCTTTATCTTTGTTTCTTGGCCTCTTCTGTTCCCAAGCATCTCTGTTACCTTTTTAAATATGGTAATATCAAGGGGAAAAAAAAAAAAGCAAGCCTGCTATTCCCCTTGCACTTGTCCCTGTTGCATGTCTTTATTCAGAAGCACCTGCTCAGATATTTTACTTCCCATTCCTAACCTGGGGATCCTCTTTTATATCACTTTTATGTGCCCTCGAACTTGTTTGTGATCTGGTCATCTTGGATCTCTTTTCTCTATAATGAATGTCGCTCAGGGCATTATCTCTTGGTTGAACTATTACTGTCATTTCTCATTCGGTTATATGCACATCACTTGTGTACCAGGCAACAGGAACAGGATGGAATAGCTGAGGTTCCTTTGCAGGTTAGACCACATGCAGTGGAGATACGCTGTAAGCTTGAGAGAGATGGCTCTAAGCCTCTTACACCTTCTTTTAAGTGGCCTCATTCCTCAAAAAGCTTTTTCAAAGATATTATACACATGAAGTATTGCTTTTGTACATTGTTCTGTAGAACATTGTTGTAGAAGTGAAATCCGGAGCAGTTTAGATGGGAGTTAGACATTGGCTTTAATTGCAAGTACCTATCACCATGATTTCTTTCCCTTGGGTGCCAAGTGCCTGTTTTTGTACTAAAATTGGTATAGCTGCATAGCTTGCAGAGTTAAAGATTCTCTCTCTCTGTATGTATATGGTAATCTTTCTACAATATAGTTAGGAATCACCACAGCTGAAAGTCTCACAAGTTATCAGATATCTTTGCCTAGTCCCTTTGGTCACTCTTTAGCCAACGTGGAAAATGGTGGGATTTGGCTCCTCTTTCAAATCCTTATGGATATTAAAGAAGGTACTGAGCAACCCCAGTTCACTGTCTCACCCTTATATACCCATGCACAAAACACTGTATTAAACACAAGCATATCAAGAGCCTCAGCCCACCATGCCAGGGTCTGTACAAATATCACCTGCCACCATTAACAGAAGCTCTCCTATTTTGCTTTTGAGCTGTTGTTATAGTTTCTGGTATAATTTATTTCATAACTGACCCCATCTTAAAACATAGGCTGTTAGGGGAATGACCGAGGAGTCAGTCAACCTCTGCTTTCTTAGCAGTGCCAAAGATACTCAGAACATGTGGTTCATGGTTTTTTAATGCCTTGCCAACTCCTTCAAAATTGAGCCTTCCATTTCAACAGTGCAGTCTTGGCGCCTTTTATAGTCATACCTTTTATAGCAAATTTTTTACTCTATTACACTGCTATTATCATCATTTTCAGGCAAAATGATAAGAAAATGACAATTAGAATAGAGTATTCCGTGGTAGCTTACAAGGCTTCCTCGGATACTCAGATCAGACTACACTGAGATGCACTGACATTGTCAACCAGGAAAGATGCAGAATCCTGAAAGGTGCTGGAAACTTTCTGGGTACCTTCAGTCAAATCACAGCTGCTGTAGATCTTCTACCAGGAATACAGCAATAGCAGGTTGTGACTTTCTGCTATTCTTAGAAAAAGATGATTTGCAAAACTGATACAAAGTGGAAGGGGATGGTACAGGGAAAGTCACTGTTGGAAATGAGAGGTTTGCCCAGCAACATGAAATCAAAATTTACGCCTGGTCAGTAAGAAGTGTCTCCTGTGGACACTGCTCCCTTATTTGGTATTCAAGCCATATTTTGCCTGTATGTGATCTGAAAAGAAAACACAAGACCTGAAAGAGGAGAAGAAAAAGCAGTGAGAGCTGACAACGCCAAACCAATCAGTTAACCCAAAACAATAGTATAAGACCAGGTGTAGCTTGGATTTATAATCATTCTCATTTGTATGTTTTACCAAATAGGCTGGGCATCCAAAGTACAGTATTTGTTTAGGTAATAAAAAAGTACAATGCCAGTTAGGTTAGTGCCGTGTGCTGAGAGAGCAGGAGCGGGAGCCCTTCGTGGCACTAGAGGGCAATTCTGCCATGGGAAGAAGAAATTTATCAGTTTCAGCTTGGCTGAGGTACTATATTTGCCATATAGGGCATATATGGCATATAACAGAGGATAAGCCTGGCAGATTATGCTGCCATTTAACCAAAGGACCCCCCGTGAAGTTGTTTTTACTTATTTTTAATTCCGCTTCTTCCACCTAAGGGTATTTGCTGCCTCAAGTGTTCTTTAGAATTGACTTCAGTATTGGAAGGAGCCCCAGAATTTAATCAAGGACATGGTATTTGCAGCAATTTGATTGTTCCCAGGATGGCTGGGACTCAGCTCAGCCTCAGTGGACACATCCATTAGGTCCCTGGAGCTTTCCTGAGACTTGGGCGAAGTCAGAGCAAGCTAAACAACAACTTTGCCATCCAACTTCCCACAGCTGGCAGTGCGTTCCGCAGGGCTGCCAAGAGCATGATTACACTGTCCCGGCCCATTGTTTTATTAACAACAATGTAATCACGGAGAACTACATGTAAGGGAATGGGGATGTATAAATAGAAAGTGTTGCTTTAGCATTGAGCTGTTAAGGGTTTACAAATCAAGACTGATGCACTGGAAGTTGGCTGTTCCCTATGCAGACGCGGCCTGGATCTGAGCTGGAGAGCTAAATGAGTACCTCTGTTGAACTTGATAGTAGAGATCACAGAAACATTTTAACGGTATCAGTACTTCAACTACCTGGGTTCCAAGATGTCCAACACTGCTACTGGGTCAAATTCACATGCGGTGTTAGTGGGTACAGCTCACCTGAAATTCAGCGGGAGTTGTTCCTACTTGTGCCATGGCCAACTTTGGTCCTGTGTGTCCCAGGGAATGAGCCCAGCCTCTTGTGCATTTCTTTCACACTCCCATTTGCCCTCTTCTGCCATTTTGTTGCTCCTGTGTTAGCCAGGACCTAGGCTACTAGGCCTCTTGATTGGAGACTTATTACAGCTTATTTCTGTCTACCTTTCTTTAAAGCCAGCTGAACATACCCAATGCTCTTCCTCTATGGTAAGACCGAAAATACAGACCACCCTCCCAGCTTCTGTGGCACTCTTTCTAACACACTCCTTTATTCTCTTCCCCCTGATCACGAGTTCTCTCTCCAAGCCCAGCCTAGTTATTTGTGCATGAAGCTGCCATGTTGTGTATTGGTGTGAGTCTGGTGTTCACGTGAGCTGTGAATATGCTGCACATGTGTATTTCTTGTGCATCCTGAGCTTTCCTTTGGTCAAGTTAACTGTTGTTCTGCCTTCTAATGAATCACCAAGAGAGAACAAGAACTGATAAGATTTCTTGTTAGCAACACACCCTCAGGATCAATGTGTCACTGAATGGGTTTGCAGTGTGACCTCGTGCCCAAACTTACAGACTAGAAAGGATTAGGACTCAGAAGCTCCCATTTGAGGAGGTGATGACTGTAACTTTAGGGTTTTTACTTTGGACAGATAAGAATAGGATGTGCAGTAGTACACACTAACGGTACTGCTCGAGGTCCAAGGCAGTCCTCACACAACCCCAGCAGAGCTGCTTACCCAATCCTGGGTTGCCACTTTGTGAATATTCCCTCCTCTGCTAAAGATAAGCCATCCCATCAAAAGTCTGGATGAAAGCAAGGAAGAATTAAGTAAAGCTGTGCAAACAGTGGCTAATCTGTAGCCACCTAGTTCTAAAATGAAGCCAAATCTCCCTCAGGCCTTCTTTTGCCTAAGTTTGATTTGGCTGAGTACTAGTTTGATGGCAGTAAATTGCAGGGAACTGTAGGAATTTGTTCCACCTTGTCCACTGCTTACATTTTGTCTAACCCGGGAAAGTAGGGCTGATTTTCTGCTCACAGCTCCTGCCGCCTGTCAGAAAAAGGAGGCAATACTAAAGCCTTTCCAGACCAATGTCCCAGCTCGTTGCCACCCAAAGGGCCAAGCCCATGAGAGCACTGGCCTTTAAAGTAAGCAAGTACCTTTTTCTTAGGCGCAGCTCCAGCAAGACTGCTATCCACATCCTTTTTTGAAAAACTTGGACCTCAACTCTTTTTATAGGTGGTATTGAAATTGAGGTGCTTACAGAAATGTGAAGGAATTTCTTTAGGATGAGGAGAGGTGTGTGACTTTATATTCAGCCATCTGGAGCTGTAGTTCTGAAGGCGTCACATGCCAGGATTATTTGAGAGGCTAGAGACTCTCCTTTGCCTTCAGAACAATTCCCTCCCATTTACTGAAGCTCCCAGGCTGTGGTCAGAAAAAAAGAGGATGATTCAGGGAACACTCAGGCTGTTCCTGGGCATATCCTGTTCCCCTAGTTCCCTGCCCTGTTAACTGCGTGGGCAGCCCGCATCAACCTCTGTAGCTTATGGAAGGAAGATACCCAAAATACCCACCAGTGTCTCCCAGATGTAGCCAGACTGCAGCTTTGCTGCAGTGCTGAAATGCTAAACGCACCGCTGTGTTTCCTGAGCGAGGCAGTCTCACTTGTGCACAGCAGAGCAGCAAGCAGCTACAGCCGGTGCGCAACACTGTGCAACACTGCCGCTGCCTGACGGGCAGCGGGGCAGAGAGCGGAGCTGGCAGAGCCGGCGGGAGGCTGCACGGCGCGGGCTGGCGCGGGAGCCAGCGCGCAGCACACGTGCATGCTCTCAGCTGCACACGCTGACATTGAGTCACAGAGATAGGCATCCGGGCAGTTTCCACACCTTGGATTTTTGTAGGAAGTAGGAACGCAAGCCGATGCTGGCTTTGTTGCGCTGTGACAGGAAATCCAAAGGGTCTGTTCTCTCTTGGTTTACACAGTGGTGAGTAGTTAACAGCAAGGGTGATCTGCACTGTTTCCTCGTCCTAAACGTAGCTCTTTTGGGGCTTAGACTCAAACTCTGTACTTTGCAGGCTGGGTGGGGATAGGTTACATTCCCATAGTGCTTCCAGTGGCGGCCACCAGCTCCACAGACTTCACACAGTATTTTAGGGAGTAAATGATCTGGGGACCGCATTGCATTTTATGCGCCTTGCCTCCTCTCGAGCTAGACAGCAGGTTCCTCCCAGAGGCCAGGTAAGCCTGCTGGCATCTCGGCATTCAGAAATCTGTTGCCTTCACATGTGTGAAGTCTGAGGAATGTGAAAGCTGGTTACAGGCCCAGGGGAAAATGCTTAGGGACAAAGCAGATGCTGTGAGAAAAACAGGCCAGAAAAAAAAAAAAAAGGTATTTAAAAATACTGCACGCCTGAACAGTAGCAGTAAAGCCTTTTTTAAAAAAACAAAAAAAAAGAAAAAAAGTCAGCGCACAGGCTGTGGGAAATACAAAGGGGTCATGAGAAACGCAAAAGCCCAACGCAGAGCAGCGGGAGTTGGAAGCACAGCTCAGCGCCCAGGCGCTCAGCCGCAGCACACACGAGCAGCAGGACTGTCAGAGATACAAGAAACACGAGCAGCTGAGCTGGGGCAACACATGCTGTGCCCTTACGGGGCTTCACACGCCAAAGCAGAGCTGGGACCTGCTACTGTTTCCCAGCAGAGCCAGCTACACGTCTGATCCGCAGCACCAGACTCACTGGGGCTGCTGGCTGAGGTTTCTGCTGTGGTAGCTTCAGAGACAGATCCAAAGAGACAGTATCTTTCTTCTCCAGCACAGTGTCAAAATAGAATGGCATCTCACCAGCATAATGCTGGGGGGAAGTGGAGCATGGACAATCCCTGATCACTAAAAGTCCAGGCATCTTCAGTGGAGATGCTGATGGCCTTGAAAGCCCCCACAGAGCAGCATCACTACCATGGGAGATAGGGCATGCCAGGCCAGTACCCATCTGTCCCTGAGGTGCTGGGGCAGCACAACACTCGGGAGGGTGCCCGGGACCAGGAACAGTGCAGTGAGCTCTCGGTGTAGTGTTCTCTGTGACCCAGGGCCTTTGTTCCCCCCGTGCTGTTGTAACTCCTGCCTCTGTGCCAATGGCTTCCAGAACGCAGAGGAAAACTCTCGCATCTCAATCACCTTCTTCCGACTCTTCCGCGTGATGCGTCTTGTGAAGCTCCTGAGCCGAGGGGAGGGCATCCGGACGCTGCTTTGGACCTTCATCAAGTCCTTCCAGGTACTCCTTTACTTATCTGTAAATCATATGGAATGCCTAATTCTTTTTACCCCTTTTTTTGCCCCTCAAAGCGGGGTTTCCCATGAGTGGAAGTGCCAGAGTACAAAGGATGCTCATGAGTCCTGTGCATAAAAGTGGCATATGGCTTGAATGCTACTCAAGCAACCCGCTCGTGGTGGATGACTGTCTGGGTATGAATTTCATCTTTAAAGCATGAGTAAGTGCCTAAGACCTTCCTGAACAGCCTTGATAACTCAGTTCCACTCAATTACAGACTGTAACCCTGTTGATCTTTTTTCCATTTTGGTTGAAAAATACCTGTTATTGTAGGTGAAATGCACATCTGAGAGGAAAGTTTGGGTCTCAATTAAATTTCTTTTAAGCCTTGTTTTGAGGACTACCAGTGAGTATTAGAGATGTGTGGCCCCTGTGCTACATTCAGGAAGAATATCATCTTTCCTGCCCTACACCTTTGGCCTTGATAACAATGCCAAGCTGTTAAATTGCCGCTGTTTTTACCCTGGAGACAGCTGCACTTTGGTGATGGGTGAAGTATCAGAGTAGACAAGGGAAGAAGAAGAACAGAGTGGATAAGAATTATCTATCTATCTGCTCTATGGGAAACAAACACAGAGAAACCCACTCACTAGAAATGCTTCTTTCAAACCATCCAGTATTGGAATGATGTGTGGAAAAATGGCAGTTAGAGATGAAGAGGGGCATGTTTCTACATTTTACAGATATTTGACCTGTACTTATTGGGCTAGCACAACCTAGATGTTAGCTGAGGTAGTGGCAGGGAAAATACAGCACAGTGATACAAATGGTGGTCTAAACGTAAGAAAAGATGCAGGATGAGGTAAAAGCATAAAAGAGTAACTTTCAAACACAGAAGTCATAAAACAGCAATCAGATATTCCCCAAATTCAGGCTTTAAATGGTTGATAGCATTTTTACTGATCCAAATGGTAAAGGAACTGACATGAACTTGAGAATTTAAACTTCACCAGCTACCAAGTTTGTACCAGCTCCACTTGTCCCAGCTCTTGGCTGGAGGGGATGAGGTGGATGGGAAAGGGTGTGCCTGGTGCTTCCCTCCAGTGACCTCAGACCTCTTTGTTTGGAGAGTCAGTCTCTCGATGGCAGGGCCGTGGGATGGTGGGAGGAAATATCAAGGGAGGTATCTTCCACAAGCAGAGGGAGAAAGCACTGGGAGCAAGTGCCTTTTCCCTTGAAAGCCTCTAGCTGCTTGTAACATGCCCTTCTCTGATGAGAGCTCCTCCTTTCGCAACTACTGTTAAGTTACTTTCGTAACTAAGAATAGCCACAGTGCAGAGCCCTTAACTCCGCCACTCCCATTGTCAAAGTCCGGGATCCCTGTGGACATTTCTGTCTGGCAGAGGCTTTTCTCTGTGTCCCCGTGTGCTTCCAGGAAGTGTGTTCCCTCTTACAGGACAGCTTAACAAGCAGTGAACTTGTGCAGGAGTTCAGATGTCATCACAGCCACCGGGTGCCCTGTGCATGAGGCACGGTCCATACAACTTGGGGCACTGGTCAGGGGAGTGTGTGGTGGGAAAACTGCTCAGTGGGGTTCCCGGAGCCTGGAGTGACAGAGACCAGGCTGGCGGGTGGGAGGAGTAGGAAGTGAGAGGGGTGCTGAGAGCAAGGCAAGGCCGTGGGAATGGAAAGGACAAGTGGTAAAACCGGAGAAAGACAGAGATGAAGAAGGACAGACTTAGAAGAGTGGAGTATGGGAGATGGCGAAAACTGAAGGACACATAGGAAATAAGGGGCAGAGATGAGTAAGAAGGTACATCAGTGGAGAGGAATGGGCTGAGCAGAAAAAAAAAATGAGTGGAAAGCAGAGTGCTAGGAGGGAGGATAATCTTACAGTCACTTTGTGAAAGCCAGACAAACTCTCAAGGTTATGCCCTTTATGTTCTGTCTGGGCACTATCCCAGGAGCTCTTCTGAGGTCCTGTGTGACTCTGCCCAGGGTGGATAGTCACAAAATGTATGTGACTGTCAGCCAAACTCTGTTCTGGCATGTCTGCATTGTGGGACATGATTTGTTGGATCCCATAAAACCTAGAGGAATCTCTGAGTCTTAAGATGATGATTGCAGGCAATGTTCAAAGGTTTAAATTTGGGGCATCATAACATTCAAATTCCTTTGAGACAATTTCTGCAGGCCTTAGTCAAATCCGCATGGTTGTCAGTAAAAAAAATCTTCTTGAATTCTTCCAGTGGAATTTGACCCTATCGAAATTTAACATAAACTTGAAATGTGTAAGTAACCTCAAATAAAACCAAAATTAATGTTGTGGGTATTTGATATTCCATGAAGCAGGATGTTCAAAATCAAGAGCAGGGAAAGTGCTCACATTTTTAGGATGAATATGTCTATGCATCTCCTCCAAAGTAAGATCTGAAAATCCCTGGTCAGAGCACAATACATTTCAAAAGGAACAGCGTAGAAAATTCCTTCTGGAAAGCCCAAGCTTGTGAGGTCCAGGGTTGTGCCCTTCTTTCCTGCTGGTGGCAGAGGGAGCTGCTAGCACTCAACACTGCTGATTGTACTGGCCTACTCCTTACCCGCCGGCACTGCCTATCAGGGCTCTGCATTCCCTCTTCAGCAGCTCATCACAGACACCTCGCACACTAGACACACCATCACAAGCATCTAATGCTGAATAGGGAACAAAAGTGGTTCTGCTGAAGGTATCTAGGATGGTACCAGCCGCTGTAGGAGAAGCCTTGAACTCGGCTCTTGACAGCTGTCACATTTTTCATTCCAGCAGATTGGATGCAGACAAAATCCCAGGCAAGTCATTACCGTTAGTCACCGAGTAGTGCCGATGGCAGCTGTTTTCTCCCGTCGGTAAATAGCCGTGCGTCCTGCGGGCCCCCTCCGCTTCCCGCTGTGCCACGGGCAGCCCCGCTGTGAGGGAGGCAGAGCCGGGCAGCGCGGGTGGGAGCGGGTCGGCCCCGCGCGTGGCGGGCAGGACAAGCGAACGTGGGCCTAGACAGGCACCTAGTGGCCGCCTGCCCCAACTACAGACTCCAAGTTCGGCCTTGGCAAAGCCAGGCTCAGTGTGCCAAGCTCAATGCAGACACAGTGCTCTTTCTCTCTCTCTCTCCCTTTTTGTTTTTATTTTTTCCCATTTGTAGGCTCTCCCCTATGTGGCTCTTTTAATAGTGATGTTGTTCTTCATCTACGCCGTGATCGGGATGCAGGTAAGTGATACTGAGAAGCTCAACTATCTCTAATGGGAAGTTGCTAGATCAGTGCATGGTGGTGAGGACCTACCATAATGTTTAGTCCTGGTAATGTAACAAGGTGGCTCACCTTGACTGGCAAACATGTGTTTGTATGGGCTGTGAGCAAGAACACAGTACACACCAGCAGATCCAAAAGGAACTCTATTTAATATTAAAGCACGATGACATAGAAAAAGTTACATGCCAGCCCTCCACACTCCCAAAGGAATAAACTGCAGCTGTAGCAAAGGTGATTTACTGGCTTGCTCTTCATCGCAAAGTAGTTGTTTCATTGGGCTCATGGCCATCCCACACTGAGCAAACCTCATTTTACTCTCACATCACTTTTGCACTGGTGTAATTCCATTGAGATGTAAAGAACAGCTTTTGCTTTACACCCATGAAAGCAAATATGGGATCAGACAGAGTGTACCAACTCTGTATGTTTATGCCAGTTTTTCAGGAAGCTGCGTCAATACAATATCCTATTTAGCTGCATAAATGAACTTGGAAGCAGCCTGAGCATTCATCTGTGCAAGGAACTGATGTTGCATGCAGCCTATTGAAGAAAGCATGTGATATAGGCACGGTTTGTGACAGTCCTAGCCTCATCTACTGTGCTGCTTTTCAAACTACGCTTCACTTTCCACTTGGGTCTTATCAGACATCTCAGAGAAATCAGCCATTCGGGACCAGTGATCAAAGTATAGAAAGGCGCTACATAATTACTTCCAGAGGTCTTTAAATATGACAAGCTTCTTGGGTTTACAATTCAGACAGAATTGTAACAAAATTCGTTTGGCCTCTGTGACCATTTTTTGTTTCATGTTGTCATAATGACATTTTTTTACAGACTCCCATTCACTCTTCCCCAGTTTGAAAAATAAAACTGATAATTTCTTGAATTATTGTAGGTTATCTCCTTTCGCCCCAGTAACTGCA
Source organism: Tinamus guttatus (assembly GCF_000705375.1). Next base: position 236,262 of record NW_010581189.1, on the reverse strand, counting down.
GCTGTCATTTAATCTACCAGATACTCACAAGAAACGTGCCAGTTTTGCCTTAATACCTAACTAGCTCAAATGGCCAAGATCTTGACAGGATTACCTCTGCCATGTAGAAAATCACTTGAGAATATTGTGTTGATGTTATGTAACTAGAGAAAGCATTTAAGGTGGCTTCCAAGCACCTTTCAACTTTCAGTCTCTAATGATCCTATCTCTACCAAGGCTATATATGATTCTGTAATTCTGCTGCCTTCCCTGTGAACTGGTTTTAAGTTGACTATTTAATTCTGGGTTTAGGTTTAAAGCTCTGTTTTAACCATTTCAGCATCCTGAAGGTCATCTAGCTCTCAATCATGTTGAACTACATTACATCGTAGTTTACTAGATCACTTTAAACCGCCCTTTCACTGACAAAAATAGGAATTCTCAACCTCCCCTCATTGCTTAGAGTCTGCAGACCCATTATCATCACTTTTTGTCCTCATGTTATTTCAGATATTTGGTGTGCTGCTCTCTTGAACCTACTGACACATAAAGTTCCTTCAAACATAGGGACACATAGGAGGGAAGATCCTTTACTGCTCTCTTAAGCAGCACTCTTGAATGCCTAGATATGCCAGATCTGATGTCAACATAAGAATTTCTCACATAAAGGAGACCTGTTATTTTATCTCAGCTATTCCCCTGACATTGAGTAGAACAACATTCAAGCTTTGCTACCTGATATGCCCATGGGCAAATTGGTGTTGATGGATGAAGTTACTAATATAATGGTCCAAGAGGCAGAGATTGAAGAGATCAAGCAAGAGAAACTTCTACCTGCAGCTCTTCATGGCTTAGTAATGCAAACACCCATAGTAGTTGTTGCCAGTGCATCTTGTGTGAGGGAAACCACAGGGTCAAAAGGATGATCCCAGACTTCCAGCATGGGAAGCTCCCTTGCCTATACTTGCCTGAAATGAAAAACATGGGCTGCCTAAGCTCGAGCTGCCTCTGAGCATTTAAACTGTCTTCCTGCTCCTCCTTAATGCAGCTGGGACTGTTGCTACTACCCACGGTGGGGCTGGGGAAGGCCCATACATCCAAGAACAACCCCTGCAGAAAGTCTGCATACAGACACTCCCTCCTGTCTGGAATGGCCTCCCCATCATTGTCCCTGTGCTTCACTCCACCTCGTTATTTGTCTTAGGGTGTTAATTACTGGTGACATTTGCTTGAAAAGAAGCTCTGGGTTTTCTCAGGGCTGCTGTGTTCCTGCTGCTCATTTTGGCTATGAGATTACAGCTCTCAGTCCTTGAGATCTCTGTCATGTTGCTATTGATGGGGAATAAATAGCCCTGACTGATTATGTTGTGCGGAGACCTTTCTGCCAGGCAAGGGTTGTTAAGCTCTTTTAGTCTCAATTCCCATAAATACAAAAGTGATATAAGACTTTCTTAGAGATGCCCAAAACCCTCCTGCACAGAGACCTTTACATCTCAGGCTGCCAAAAGGTTTGCTCATCATTGTAGACTTTGTCCAGTGACTGGGTGAACTTGATGCAGCAGTGGTTGGCTGGGCATGGAAGGAAACTAAGCCGTTTTTATGTGCTTAAGGAAAGGGCCGTTAGATTCTAAATTAAAACTTGGAATAGTCAAGGGATAGGGCACAGATAACCCCAGGTAGATTGAAATAGCTTTGTACTGAGCTATTGATGCACAACTGTTGAAGTAGAGAATGAAGCAGAATTTGTCTTACACAGTGCCCTAAACTGTTACCATCCCTTTGTGCCTAAGACCAAATTCCCTGAGGCCCTATAATTCTTGAGCTGTCTTCTCTGCAAGTGTTGTCTTTGCAGATCATCCCAAAGCAGTGTACAAGCCGCCAGCCTGTTTCTGTTCCACAGGGCAGATCCACTGCTTTCAGCTGCATTATGAGGCTTTTAAGATAGGTCTTCTCCTTCGTATGCCTCTCTTCTTTACATCACTAAACCTTTGTCCCTGATTTCATCTCTTGTTATTTTTTTTGATTGATCCATTCCCTTCTTCTCTGGGCAAATCTAGTCATCATCTTTGCACTGCTGTATTCTCAGGGGCTGTAAAACCCTTTCTGGTGACAACTATGGTTACTAGAGGCGCAGACATTTGGATAATCTCTAGATCCAAGGCAAGGTATTTACATTGTTTTAGAAGATACAAGGCATCCCACAGAGTTGGAAGCTCAAGGCTTTGCAGCTGATGGTCTTTTGCTATGCTTTCCTTGGGGAAGACAGCTAAGCAATGAAGGAAGGACCCTTTTTTCTGTGTTAACTTTTTTCAGCTGGACCTCCTTCCCCTATAAGTGCTTGTTGAACAAGACCTGGTATCACCTTTTCACAGTGTATGATATAAGGAAGGATGCTTCTTGTTAGGGTGTGAGTGCTTTTCTGATGATAAAGCACAAGCAAGGGAAACAGCAAATATGAAAACCAGTGGAAATGTTCTGTAAGTGACAAGCAGATCCCATTACATATCAGATCCCCTGAGTCAGACTGAAATGAAGAGCTACAAGTGACAAGAGGTTTGGGGTTTTTGCAAGGCTAACCTGAAAAGACCTCTGCTTTCTGCCAGGTGTTTGGTAAAATTGCGCTGAATGATACCACAGAAATCAACCGCAACAACAACTTCCAGACCTTCCCCCAAGCAGTGCTGCTGCTTTTCAGGTGGGTGTCTGACGGTTCTGGATAGTGTCAGTCTGGGAGTGCTATTCCTTTGCTCTTGGACACAGCTTATCTGCTTCTATCGTGGCATGCTCATGAGGTGAGTAGAAACATGTTGTCCCTCTGTAGGGGAGCCCAGGGGTTATGTCAGATGAAATGACTGGTCTGTTAACCCTCACGCCTGCCAGCCGACACAGGCCAACCTGGGTACCTGCAGGGAGGCAAGTCCTTCTCCTGAAAAGGAAGATGGCTGATTATTCAGTTCCATGAAATGCTCCTTTTCTTTGAAATCCAGACAGTAGAATTCCCTGCTTATTGGAGCAGAGAAAGGAACAGGATCCCTGCGTGTGCCTTGACATGGCCATGCCTAACTTAGCTTAGCTGCCATCATGCTCCACTTGTGGCCAGGTGTGCCAGGACCAGGAAAGGCTGCTGAAGAGAGGGGAGAGAAGGGTTGGGAGTTGGCAGGAATTCTGCCTTCTTCTCATGTTTGCATGGGGAGGGGGAGAAAGGGAAATTAGGGGGACTAAAATCAAAGATACCAGATGTCCCCTTGCATTTAGCATCATGTAATCCATAGCCACGTCACGTGAGTCACCCTGAGACTGGCAGGTTGGAGCATGACAGCCCCATATGCAGACCAGACTGGTTAAAGAACAGCACGTTGACCACGGCAACAAAGCCAGGGAGAGCAGTGGGATATTCCAGTGTGTGTCACAGGCAGGCTCTGCCTCTTTCCTGATCGGCCTAACTTGCTCTTAATTGACCTTCATGCCCAAATTTCCATTAACATCCTGGGAGCAGCTTGCTAATGTACCAGCCTCTCCTCTCTCACGTCGAGGGTGACTGTTGACTGGCTTTTCCCTGTGCCATGTCCAGGTGTGCCACCGGTGAGGCCTGGCAGGAAATCATGCTGGCGTGTCTCCCAGACAAAAAGTGCGACCCGGAATCGGAACCGGCCAACTCCACAGAGGCCGATCACTCCTGCGGGAGCAGCTTCGCTGTCTTCTATTTCATCAGCTTCTACATGCTCTGTGCCTTCCTGGTGAGTCTCTACTGGCAACTCAACGGGCCTCAGTTTTGCACAGCAGAAAAATCATCTCAAAGATGTGAAATCTCCCCATCGTGTCTTTCCCATGACAGTGCTCCCTTGATCACTGCAACTCCTGCCTCTCTTTGGAGCTCTGGGGGATGCTGTGCTTGCAGTCCCAACCCTTTGTGCACTGCAAAGGAATGCTCTTCCACACTTCCCCTCAATGAGAAAACCAAATTAACGTGTTGTGGGCCGTGCTGAGGCTAGCAACGCCTCAGTCACACTTCCCACCTTCCCTCCTACCTTCCTTCTGCTTGCTGATCAGGTTTTTCCTCCCCTGCCAGCAGCAGTGACTGTGAGAATACACATATTCCACTTGCATCTGTTCAGTGTTGGCAGTGCAGCATTGCTTGGAGCTTCAGCACATGCTCTGCAGCTGGCATCAGTGCACAAAACTCTCCCAATGAACAGCAGCAACATTTTAAAAGGCTTGATCCTGGGCCAGGAGAAAGGACTTTTATCTCAGCCCCACTGCTTTTAGAGGAGAAATCCCAGTTTCCCCCACCATTATCACATTCTTCTGGGAAAAGCCATGGGCAAATAAAAGGCCAGAACAGTGTGGCTAACAAGGCAACAAACCTGAGCCATACCCATTCATTTGGGAGGAGAAAGGCATGGTCAGCCAAGAATATCCTGCCTCTAGGATCTTCTTACTTAAACTGGGGAGCTGTCATGGGGGAACAGAGAACCCACGCACACACACATACAAATAGCTTCCCAATTTTATGAGTCAAAATTCAAGCTTTGAACTGGGAACCTCATGATGTCTGCTGTTACCTGCCTAATCCACCAAATCATCTCTGTCCTTGCTTGCAGATCATCAATCTTTTTGTAGCTGTTATAATGGATAACTTTGATTACCTGACGCGAGACTGGTCCATTTTAGGACCACACCACCTGGATGAGTTTAAAAGGATCTGGGCAGAATATGACCCTGAAGCCAAGTAAGTGACCCACCAGAAATACCAGTACATCTCAGGAGAACTGAGATGCACTGCAGCCAGTACCATATTTCTCCTACAGGAACACTTTCTGCAAACACCCTAAAATAATTATCTCCACAAGGTATTGCTGCTGAAAACAGTGACCAGCAGAGAGAGAATACACACAGAAATCTCAGCATCTAGGCTGCATTTTCAGCTGACAGGGCATTGCTTCACTTTCAGTCAAGGGTTGGGGTACAGTCAGGTTTTTTTTTAGGGAGGACAGAGCAGGGAATTCAAAGGAGGTCAGAGAGTTATTTTATTGTGGCGTATAGTAAGGATGCATTGAATCCAAGCTGTGAATCTTCTGTTTGACTTTCTACTCATCGTAGAGCTGCTGTGCTCAAATTTCCATTTTGTAACATGTCATCACAACTTGTACCTTCACATGACTGCATTACATGGTCCGTAGGATTGTTCACATCAGCAGACTTGGAGAGATTTAAAGTTACGCAAGAATAACAAGAATAAGTCACCCAGGAGCTTAACTGACATCTGTTAGTACATGCTCTCTTTGATGCATGCTTAGGCTTAAAGTACATTTAAATCCCTGTGGTATTATAGCATAAATGACAATTGCAATTATAAAGCCCCCTTAATAATGCAAAAACTGTGGAAAGAGATCTTAGTGTAAACTAAAAGCAGATCTCTGTGGTTCTGGATCTGTAGACACAGTCTCAAGATTAATTTGGACTCAGACTCTGCAGGATGTGAGACTGGGAACCTTTCTTCACATTCTTCACATCTATAGTGACTGTCCAGGAAAAAAAAATCAATAGACAATAAGCAGAATGTCTTTATAAGTACATTGCTTTCTAACAACACGTATGCTAGTATTTGTGCTTGTTTGTTTGAAGACAAAACTTCAGTGGCTGGAGTCATATAACAGATAACGCCTCACACCAGACAACATCTGGTTCCTTCCCATCCATAAATGTGCATTTTTTTTTTCCTCTTCCTCACGAATGTCCCAAGTCTGAAGCTCCAGCTCTGGCTCTGCTGGCTCTCATCTCGTCCTAAGACAATTTTCCTTTTGGGAGGCCATTTACAAAACTTGAAAGAAATCAAGCTGCTGCTCTCTATGTGTGTTTATAGAGGCAGCTCAAGTCCTCGTTTCCCACTGGTTCCAGTGACAGCCAGAAGCATAAACAAGAATCAAAAGACAGTGCCTCAGGGCTAGTCGTCTGGGAGGTAAAGCGCCAAGAAAAAAAGAAACCCTCGGCACTGTGTAAGCGTTACAGCCCTGAGGCCAGCAGGGGCCAAAGCAGCCGCAGATTTAGAATAGGTCAGAGGTGGGGAGACAACCCTGAAGTGCCAGTCTGTGCACTTTGCGCCCGCAGCATGCCAAGCATTTAATTCATGCAGGTATTGACCTGTGTTTGACTGACTACTGTGTTTTCTGTTATGTGAGCGTTGGGCAAATCCAGAGGAGTGCACGGAAGTCTGAAATACCAGGATACAGAGACTGGCAATGTGGGTCTGGAAAGACCTCAGTGATCCTTGTGGCTGCATCTGCATTCTGCAGATAAATCAGCAGGTTACCCTGTGTTAAGGATGCAACCCTCATCTTGCTTTTTTCCTTAGGGGACGGATCAAGCATTTGGATGTGGTGACACTGCTCCGGCGGATTCAGCCACCCCTGGGCTTTGGGAAGCTCTGTCCTCATCGCGTGGCTTGCAAAGTAAGGCTGGCAAAGTACAGTTTGGGGAAGGCTGGGAGTCAGGAGCAGCAAAACACAAGCAGGGCCCTTCTATAAGTAAACCTGAGCATAAGATCCAGGCGATGCACAGCCCTGGTGCTTCCCTGCTAGGCAGGCTGCTGCTGCTTAGCACACACCACAGGCCTTTCACAAGGCAAGGCGCAGCAGCCCTAGAAGTGTGAAGCACCTAGAGGTTTCAGGATATTCCCTTGGAGAGCGAGCTGGAGCAGGAGCAGCAGTGCACGAGGCAGCGTGCGCTGCCCTGGCATGGGCAAGCTGCGAATAGTGCGTGTTTGACCCCAGGCTGTTTCTGCTCTGCGCAGCTCCCCTCCTCCTTTGGACTTGCAATAAGCTGCAGCAGGGTCCTCTGCTCTGTGACGGGCAGGAGCTCCTCCAGGGAGAGACACTAATGCAGCACTAGCTGTGTCAGCCCTGTCTCTAGCCAGGACAGCACGCACACACACTCTGCTTCTCTCGTATCTAGCACAGTATCAGCTCTGTGTGCTTGTGGTATCAAACACACACACCAAAAAGCCAGATTAGGACAGATAACAGGGCAAGTAAAAATATCTCCAAGATTTTCTTTATACAAAGTAGTCCACCAGAAACCTAATATTCCCTCCTGTTCTCTCTTAAATGACTTACAGAAACTGAACTGAATATTAAAATACAGGCAGCACAAGGACAGATTTTCAGTGAAAATGCCTCATTGATTTCTTTGCTTGCGAGACCCCAGCTATCAAAACAAACTAACTCTAGTCAATGACATAATGACATGTTTATAGCCTTTGTGTTTCCTTCCCTTGAGCTTCCTCGTTCATAACCTCACATGCCTGAGTTTGTATGTGACTTTCGTAGATAATTTCTATCAATCTCAGAGCGATACACAAATGCTGGGATCTCTACACAGAAATGCATGTCTTCTGCAGCCTGCTGCCTATCTATTTCAGTCTAGTTGTTTGATCTCTTTTGTGTCAATCTAAGCAATCTTCTTCAAGTCCCACAGTCCATGAAAGCAGTGGAAAGACAGGGAACTAAAACTTCCAATTTGCTCTTGATTCATGGCATGAAAGTGGTAGCAGACAGAGCTCTAATAAAATCAACCCCTTAAACCACAAACTAAGTTTTTGGCGTCCCGTACCTCCTGAGATAGAAGTATGGATGTAAGATCTGGGGACTTTAGTAAGTTTTACCTCAGACAAGCGTCACTGGTCTCACAGACGTTCCCCCTGCAGCTATACCAGGCCTTGACACTCAGTTTCTGTCCCACATTACTTTGCAAAATGGCTGCAGGGCAGAAGCAGCCTTACTGTGCAAGGAAGAGGGATAGGGATGGAGAAAACGGACAAACTTCCAGGTTCAGCTGACCCACTTTGTTCAAGTCTGTCAACTTCAGTGAAAGATAATGGTTCTGTCTCTGAATATATTTGCACTAGACATAGTGCAAAGGAGTTTGCAAAATTGCAAGGTATCTTATAAGACATGAAGTTTGCTCCTGGTCAGAATGAAAGGTATCATTTAAAAGACAAGTGATTTGAGAACAGGAATAAACTTCTATCTATAAAATGCACTGTAGGCAAATGCCCCCTGGCCACTGGGGAAAATGAGGGCTGGAAAGTGATACCCATATTGAAGAAAAAAAAAATTTATTTAGCAATGGGAGACCACAGGGCAAACTCATGCCATGGTTGGGACAAGTGGTGAATGTAAAAAGTCCTTTTATAATTGTTTAACCAAATCCCCAGGCCATGGATGTAGCGGTGAGAGGGACAGCAGTTCTGGAGGGCATTGTGAGGGTAAAGAAAGAGCATTTTTCAGGCCATGTGTTGTCAGTATGATTGTTCTGTTTTTCCTCCTTACTCCACAGCGTCTTGTCTCCATGAATATGCCACTGAATAGTGATGGGACTGTCATGTTCAATGCTACTCTCTTTGCGCTGGTCAGAACAGCACTGAGGATAAAGACAGAAGGTAATAATAACCTTACTGACTGCAAGGGTACCTGAATGATGTCCGTGCAACAAGTGCTAAGCTGGGATGCAACATAATGACATACTCTGCAAAAGTCTTCCGGTTATCGATATGCAGCACATAATACAAAAAGCTAAGTAAATGGTAAATGTATTTGGAAGAATAATATCTTCTAGGGAGAGAGCAATGTTTCTAGCTGGGTGTTACCTAGAAAGCTGTTTTTTCCCATGGTATCATCATAGATTACAGATCATTTTCTTTATGACAGTCTGGAATTTAAAAGCTTCAAACATACTATGTGGCGAAACCAGAAGAAGGAAGAGGGGCAAAGCTTCCCTTTGTGTAAACTGTCTGTGGAATTATGCAGCTTTCTGACCACTTTTACCACTAATCTGCCAGTCCATGGGAAGCAGCAAAGCATAGGCCAGATGTCTCACCTCACCAAAATTCGTCAGGTGTTTCCATTAGCAGATGTTAACATGACATTTTAGTAGCAATGTTGTTGTAGGTCTAGGAACATATGGGAAGCCAAGGGCATACAGACTATTAGTATCTTTTCATAGACCAGAGGATAGAGTTGGGGAAAGCAGACAAGCTTTTGGGCTCAGCTTGTCACCATTGTTGAACTATGCATATTACCTGCTGTAGTGAAAAATATTGGCCCTGAGTCTAAACGTGGCTTCACATATTAAATGCATACCTTAAAGAGCGTGTAGAGTGGTGATTCACAGCTAAACACCTTGCCTCAGGAGTGACTGCATTACATTTTAGGCAGAGGAAAGCAGAGACCAACAGAAGCCTAGCTGCCATGTGAGAATTACACTGACAGCTGAGGTAAAAAAAAAGGCTAATGAAATTAAAAATTGCATTAAGGCATTGGATGTTGTGCTAAGCAGAATTCGACTGCAGCAGAAGTGGCTTTCCTGGGGAGGGGGGAAAAAAAAGCCAGCCTCAACCTCTGTAGGACATCTTGTGTCTTCTGTCTTATCCTCAAACTCTGACTCATTGTCAGTGATCCCCGTGAAACCATATGAAGTCTCAAACTGCTTCCCTTCTTGAATTAACAACATCTTATAAGTAGTTAGGGCAAGAGCTTGGAATCAGCTCTCCTGAGTCAAATTTCTTACTTTGATGCCATCCAGCTGTTTCATCCTCAGTAATTTACTTAGTCTCCCCATTTTCACTCCATCGTGTTAACAGAGCTGCTGGCACACAGAGCCCTGTGAAGCTCACTGAGGACCTTGGGGTGCTATAAGGACAGCTGCAGGAACAGGAGGTCTGGGGGGAGAAGACAGTGGTTTAGTATAGGTAGAGAGAAAAGAGCACTTCGAGCATAAGGGATTTGAAAGTACATAAATCAAGAAATTAAAATGAAGCAGCTTGAAAAGAAAAAGGAGAGGATATAGAAGGAGAGGATATGAACTGAATCTTCTCTACTCTCAGAGATGTGGTGTGTCTGGCCTAATGCCTCATCAGCAAAAAGCTTCTGAGAGAAAACAAGTAATTTATAAGTTTAAACAGTAACTCTAACAGTAAGGCTTGTTACCTTCTATACTGTTCCTCAGAGAGTAAACAAGAATATCCTGAGAGTGTCCTGTGTGTCGGATAGTGAAGGCTTTATGGATTCTTTGAGTGCCTTCTCAGAGCACTGCACAAGTTCTCTCCAAGACAGACTCTTGGCACTGTGAAGGAGCTGACATAGGCTGGGATACAGGGAAGCAGTGAGTAGCTCCTGGGAAGGACTGAAAGCAGACCCAGATCTTCCAGGTTCCATATACACTTTTACCACCAATTATTTGTCTTCCCTGGGCAGCAGTTTTCTGGTAGGAGACTTTTATTATCATCATATTTAATCTTCATAGGATCTGGACTAAAATTTGGAATTGTTTAGTGGAATTGCTGCTTTTCAGGACAAAGTAGCACTGCTGTTCCATCGTTTCTGGCTACAAGCAGTAACACAGTGTCAGCAAATACCATGCACCTTCCCACCCTTAGATGATTAGGTACACTTAGGAAGAAGGTCTCTTGCTGTGAGGAACTTTAGCCATGGTCAGAGTTATCTTTGTGCAAAACCTTCTACTGATGAAGAAGCTCTACTATTTTCCTCCTCAAATTGCTGTGCTAGACGTGTGAAATTGCTCCTCTGCAGGGCCTGGCTTGATTCTGTCTCTGATGATTTTCACCCTGCAGGTAACTTGGAGCAAGCCAATGAAGAGCTGAGAGCAATAATTAAGAAAATCTGGAAGCGCACCAGTATGAAGCTGCTGGACCAGGTGGTGCCTCCCGCAGGTGGTGAGTGCAGGGTCCTGTCCTGGTCTGTGAAATCTCTCTGTCCCTCATTCTACCTATCATGTCCTACTGTACCTTGTGATCATGAGGTGGAATATGGGGTGCATGTTTTCTTCTTCAAGCTGTAACTTGTTTACGTGGGTAGGTATTTCATCAGGCTGAGAACTGTTTCTGTCAGTAATAACTATGATGCTCTTATCTTCCCTGCTGGGAGATCAGAGAAAGAGGAAAGGGTCTCTAAATAGGAATTATAAACCTTCATTCCTAGATTTTACCCCAGTCATGGGTACATGTTCCCCTGGACATTGCCCATTGGCTGCTGTGAGCAAAGCAAGCAAGTGGAGCTCCAGAGAGGTTGTAGACTTAATTAGTAAACATTAAAAGTGGTCCTTTCACTCAAGGTAACTGTGCAGCTCCTTCTCATAACCCTTTTGTATTTACCAGAGCTATCTTTTCTACAGCATAACACTTTCTACTATGTAGACTTATGGAATTGGGGTCAATCCTCAACCAGTCTGAATTGGTATAATTGTTCTAGGTTTCTATGCTGCATCCCTGATGGGTTGCAATCACAAGGGGTCTGGGCTCTTCCTTCTCTAGGTGTCTTGGGAGCCAGGATGTGTCCACTATCATCTTCACTGACTTTCCAGGGGGCTCCAGGGGTTGTAGCACAAAACAGCTCTTGGCAGATACCTGACATTTCTAGTGAGCTCAGCCCTCTCTTAAGTGAGATGGAGCTCTTGGCAGATACCTGACATTTCTAGTCAGCTCTTGAAGTCCTGCTCAGGCCTCTCTTAAGTGAGATGGAAGTTTGGAGAAGGGAGGAGAGTTACCAGGGTAAAAACTAAGTGTACATTTTGACGCATGAATAGTCTGTGTTGAGTGAAAAGAGCAAGTTCCTGGGGGCTGGAGGTGGCCATTTTGATCCTATCGCACCCATGGATACAACCCAAAAAGGGATCAGTACAGAGAAGGGTCAGATATGTCTGGGGCAGATGGTCAGCCCCGAGTCATTAGTGAGCCCAGACTCTGAGTACACACTTACCCCAGGCGTGTTATAAGACAGGGTGTTAACCCAGACTGGGAGGCTGCTGCTAGAGCAAAATCCTATATGGTAAACTAGTACTGCAAAAATTAGGAGGCATTTCGCCATAACCAAGGTGCATCCATAGCTGTTCTCTGGCAGCAGAAGTAGTCTACCCAAGTGCCACTGGCTCTTCTTCTTCTGAGTACTCACAGTAAGCTCTGTGAAATAATCACTTACTTCAGGCCCTGATACCATGAGATACCATACATACTGGTACCACGAAAAGCAAAGAAGTACTGTGGGCTCTACGGTTTCTGCTTTGAATTGTAAGTCTCACATTCACAGATTTACTGTTTAAAATCAGTTGCTTATGTTGTTTATTTTTTTGGACATGCCCCTTTTCAGATGACGAGGTGACCGTTGGGAAGTTCTACGCCACCTTCCTAATCCAAGAGTATTTCCGGAAGTTCAAGAAGCGTAAAGAGCAGGGCCTGGTGGGCAAGCCCTCGCAGCGCAACGCGCTCTCTCTGCAGGTGAAAAACGGGCCAGGGATGGACGGGGGGCAGCTGAGGCATTTGGATCCACTTCCCTCTCAACCATTCTGGGAGCTGCAGTGGGTTATCCCTGCTGGAAAGGCACTTGTAGGCACCTTCAATTCAATCCCTCGGAATAAGCACTTACCTACCACAGGCCATATCTACTGGCTCTGGAGGTGAAATAAGCAAGTGAGCTATATATATGGTTTAGCAATCAGCTGGTGATGTCTGAAACTTAGGTTCCCTTTGGAAAGCTGGTATGAAGTGTCTGGCAGATATTTATTACCACGTTCATTATACCCCTTCTGAGGGGAGTCAGTATAACTGGTAAGGGAGAGTATGTTGCCAAGAGGCTAAATTAATTAAAAAGCAAGAAATATGCCAAGGCATCGTAGTCTGTAGCTGAGGACATCAGATTCTAATACCCACTGTGCTACAGGTTTGCCGAGAAGATTACTAGACTGTACAAAACAATGAGAAAGTCCAGGTGATCATACAGGCAGTGCCATGTCAGTCCTTCCGCTGAAGACAGGGAAGAAGTGTGACACTGAAGTTCCAACAAACAAAAATGTGTTGTGATACAAACTCAGGGCACAGTTAGAGAGGCTTGAGCACACCCCCAACGTATCCCACTGGGTTGACTCTCTTGTTGACTGGTGTCCTTTCCAGTCAAGAAGGCTTTTGAAGACTGTCCAAATCCAGATGCCAGAAGTTCAGCTATTAAATCCATATTTAAGCTCCTGACTAAAAAGAACAGAATTTCAGAGACACCGAGTACATGGTTCAGCTGGAACTGTGGGCGCTGTAGGGTTTCTGGCTGTGGATCTGAGAACCCAAAGATGAATGCACAGAAACTTGCTTAGTCAGGCCTGTGGATTTATGCCTATGTCCTGTAGTTATGAAACCAAATGACTAGCAACGAGCATTCCTGGGTTGAATTGTTGGTGCCTTCAGAATTGATTATGTGACTAGGAACAAGTCACCTAAGCCCTTTGCAAACTGCTAAGAGTTTCTCCATCTCTAAGCTAGAGATGAGAGAACAGAATTTGGTGCAGTTTTACCAGGATCTGGGGATGCTGTACTAAGTAAAATGGCCTCACAGTGCTTGGGAAGAAGTAACACTGCTTTTATTTCTCATGTACCCACTCGGAGATATGAAGCTGTACAGTTTGCCGTTTTGCAGGCTGGTCTGCGTACGCTCCACGACATCGGGCCAGAGATCCGACGAGCCATCTCGGGAGACCTGACAGCTGAAGAGGAGCTGGATAAGGCCATGAAAGAAGCTGTTTCGGCCGCCTCCGAAGATGATATCTTCCGGGTAGGTGTTGAATGAGTTCACATGCTGAGGATAGGCCTGAAGCTTAATGCAACATGTGTTTTATACACCCTGTATTTCAGCTGGCCTCTCTCTCTTGGTTTCTACAGCATGCTGAAAAGCAGACTAGTAGACTCAGAGACAAGCTCTGATGATCTTATGTGGGTTTTATTACCTTTTCTTTTCAATGGAAGGTTATGCTACATAAATCCTAAATGAAATCAGAGTGAGAATGGCTGGATGTGGCCAAAGAGTCTGAAGAACAGCTCAATTCACATACCGTCCACAAAGCATGAGTCAGGCATACACCAGTGTTTTGTTCAAGCTTTCTTTCAGTGGCCCAAATAGTATCCTTTCAAAAACTATACCAGAACCTAACAGCTTCCATGGTCCTGGAGGAAATTTTCTGAATAAGTTACCTAAATCCTCTTTTTCTTACTTCATCCTATTTCTTCTTATTGTCTCCTCCGGCAATATTTCCTAATGTTCTTTGGCATTTCCCCCCCTTCAAATATTTACAAAAAGTTACTGTCTGTCCCTTTCCTTTTTGAAAATCTAACTAGTACAGGAAATTCTTCTTCATGCAGTCTTCTCGGGTTTAATAGTTAGTAGTGCTCTGCTCAGATTCCTTCTTATGTATAGACACACATGCAGCTGCACTGTGAAGACCAGACAGCAGTAACCTTGTTCTTGCACCTCTATCCACTCCTACATTGTTAGGGTTGGTGGGAGGTTGAGACACCTTTGCCTCACATATGCACCTCTCTATTACTGTAAAGCCAGTCCCTGGAAATATCTCAGAAAGGAAAAGCTTTCATGGTGTGTCTGTACCAGACCTCTCTGGCAGACAAGTCCATGCACTCTAACTTCTGGTAGAGCAAGCACCAGTGCAGTAGTGCAAAATTTGGTCCTTGTATTTTCTTTCCTCCTAAAACAGGTTCAGCAACAAATACAATGCCCCTTGCAAATCTTCTTGCTTATAAAATGAAAATTGCTTCTCTTTCCTTGACAGAGAGCCGGAGGCCTGTTTGGAAACCATGTCAGCTATTACCAAAGTGATGGCAGAAGCGCGTTCCCCCAAACGTTCACCACGCAGCGACCTTTGCACATCAACAAGTCTGGCAACAACCAGGGAGATACTGAATCTCCATCTCATGAGAAGCTGGTAGACTCCACCTTCACTCCCAGCAGCTACTCATCTTCGGGCTCCAATGCCAACATCAACAACGCCAACAACACTGCCTTGTGCCGCTTCCCCAGCCCGCCCAGCTACCCCAGCACCGTCAGCACAGTAGAAGGCCACGGCACCCCCTTGTCACCCGCCATACGCGTGCAGGAAGCTTCTTGGAAACTCCCCTCCAAAAGGTAAGCTTCACAGCAGAAAGCAGCCTGAGGGATCAGGGAGGGGAACGTGCACGGCAGCACCACAGCACTGCTGCTAAAGTCACCCGCTAGCTCGAGTCACCACCAGCTAGAAACAGGAGAAGACGTTGCCCTGCTTGCAGCCTGGAATCAGCATTCTGGTTCGCTGCTTGTGCCAAAGCCCACGAGGCAGCAGATATGCACTGGCTCACCAGTAGGAAGCAGCAGCACATAACACCCTCGCTGACCAACACACTGGATCTCCTTGGGCTTTTTCATGAAGAAACCTTCATAAGAACCAAGACAGCCCTCCTTCTCCACAAGGAATTTTATCTACTGGTAATTGAAAGAAAAAGGAACCCAACAGGGAGTTTTAAGGAAGTCATTTTTTTCCTCCAGTGGGTCACATTCATAAAGAGGTTACCAAAGACATTATGTGAGGAGGGTTACAAGGATTTCAGACATGCAGCACTACATAAAGCAAGGAAAATCCTTTTCTTTGAACAGCTTTCAGGCTGAAACACAAGTCTGCACACAGATAAGTAAAATCACAGGAATAACATTTCCAGCACTGGAAATTTTTAACCCTTCCAGTAACAGTGGGAGGGAGATGGAAATTTGTTTGCAGTGCAACTAGGGGGCAGTGTGAGAAGGTGGAGGAATGCTGCCATATAGCAGGAAAAAAAAGAAAAAAAAAAAGCAGAATATGATGGTAAAAAATCAATGGGTGCAAAATTACCTGAGTGAGAAGTGCTGTGGCTTCCATAAGGAGACCAGAGGAGTTGCAAAGCATGTGTAACTGTTTGTCACCTGTTGCTGATGTGACATTGCTAACATGGTGTCCTTTTCTCTCCTTGCTTCCCTGGACACGTTCCTTGAACTAGGACGCATTACTATGAAGCACTGGCACGGTAGGTACCTCTCTCCTGTTATGATACTCTCCATAAGATCCATTGTTCCTCCCATTGACTATTGCAATTTCCATTAATGTTGAATGAAAATTCTTCTTTTTGGTGTCAGTAAGGATGAAAAAGAAGTATCGCTCCCCAAGGCATGTCCAGAAAATATTCCTGTCTTGTTTTGGGGTTTTTTTTTTGTTCTTGTTGTTGTTTTTTACCCACAGGCAGATAGTGATGTGTGGTCACCTAGATTTCTGCCTGGGCTCACACACCTACACACAGTCTAATCACAGCACAGGAAATGTTCCTTGGTGTGTTCATACAAAAATTCTGTACTGTTCAGTGAAATGTAGACTGGTGAACAGGAGGAGCTACCCCCTACTAAGTTCTCTCTGCACCTCAGCAGTTTTAAGCACCTCCCATCTCAGCAGGTTCAGGAAGGCTACTGCAGCATTCTCCTTCAGCGTGTTCTGTACCGTGTGTATACTCATTTCTCCCAGTGTTTTTACCTGAATCAAATGGGAAAATAATGTTTCCTGTCCTGACCCTGAAAGATGCAAAAAAAACTGCCACATTACTGCCCTCTGAGAATATTCGTAACAGACTCAAATTGGCTCCATTACCTCCCTGCTGGATTCAAGCTTCCTTCAGCTTTCATTCTACTCCTCACAAACCGCAGAGTGGAGCGAAATATAAGATCCCAGAATGTGAAACAGAGGGACAAGAAGGAAACAGGCAGGGAATTATGGGCTCTCATGCTTAAGAATTCGAGTAGATTGTACTGAAGCTCTCTACAGTTAGTGATGAGGAAAGTAGGGCCAAAGGCAGCAGTGAACAGTAAAGTGGTGGATAGGAAGCAGGAAAGAGGAAAGGTGCAGAATAAAGAATCGGGGAGGCAGAGACCATACACGACAGAGCTGAGAGGGTAAGCAGGGGGTAGGCCAGAGCCTCATAGCTGGGAGGCTTCTCTTAAGCAAGGCTTTTGCAACAAGAGAAAAAGATGCATCTCCAAGAGCTCAGATTTTGCACTGAGGCGAATCTGTGGAAATGTGGTCGGTGTAATGTGCACATTCCCAGAGGGTAGACATGGTCACAGTAATGTTTTTACACTCTTGTTCAATTCGGATTTAAGAAACCTTCCTCTGAAAGAGGGCAAAGAAAAGAAGTTGTTGCTTTTCTGTTTGTGAACTCTGCAGCTCTGTTCAGTCATTGATTTTTCTATGATAGCTCTGCACCATTATGATAAGTTGAGACAGATGGGGCCTGTCATACTTGTCTTTGTAACACGTTTGCTTTCCCATCTCCATATCTTGACTTGTGTTTTTTTTTTTTTTTTTGCTCATTAGCTCCAGTTCCAGAGACAGCCAGCTGGCAATTGTTTGCCAAGAGGAGGTTTCTCAGGATGAGACTTACGATGAGAATTTGAATGAAGACATGGAGTACTGTAGCGAACCAAGTCTGATCTCTACTGAAATGTGAGCTTAGCAACTTTAATCAATGTGTTTTGGGGGCTCTTTAAGATAGAGAGGTAGGAAAAGGTGACATTTTTTTCCTAAAAACATTCAGTTTCTAGTATGTGGCCAGAAAATTTGAGTCAGATAACACAAATATCAGAGAGGAAAAAAAAATGTAGTTCAGCCCTAAGAAATAACATTGAAACAATTTTTCTCCTAGGATTTTTTTCCTAGTTGTTTTTCTGTCTTCTCTCTCAGTGGGGTATCTGGATTTTATATGTCGAGATCCATTCTTCCATTCATTTCTATCTTCTGGCATCTCCTGATCTTATCTTT
The DNA here is from genome assembly GCF_000705375.1 of Tinamus guttatus. The sequence goes on along the minus strand of NW_010581189.1, from coordinate 218,628 downwards.
AGAGCATTTCTCTGCCTCACAGTCTCCGTGCCTTCCTCTGGATCATTCATAGACAGATGGTAGCTAGGGTAGTTGCATCCGTTCAATAGTGTGTTCTTCTTGGCTTTACTACTGGAAGAGGGGTTATTGTCCAATAGGATCTGTTTTTCCAGCTAATCTCTCTTCCTATTTCCAGGCTTTCATACCAGGACGACGAAAATAGACAACTTACTCCACCAGAAAACAACAAAGGAGAGGACACCCGGCATTCCCCCAAGAAAGGATTTCTGTGCTCCTCCTCACTAGGTAACATCCCAGAGTGATGTGCAGGCTCTGCTCTCCTCTGCCTTCACTAAATTTCCACATCTTACTGGAGAAATCCTATCATGTGTGGGGCCTGAGTGTTGGTGTTATTGCCCTTGGCTCATGAGACCAGAAATCTTACAGTGTCCATAAGATTGTGATTGTGTAGATGCCTTGCAGACACCTGTGCTGATTTTATGCTCAGTCAATAGGTGAAACTGTGGCTGTTTGGACAGTCTGTGGTTATTTGGATAATCCATCTGATCTGTTTGATTAAGCCTGTATGTGAATTAGGAGAGTTTATTAGAGTGCTGTAGATTGTCCAAACAGCAGGGAGCTGCTGGATGGACTAGCCTTCGGTATATGATATTCTGTTGTGTGGGCATTCAGCAGGAGAAAGGAGAGGTTTTATTTTTTGGCTGCTCTGAAGAAAAGAATGAATTTCAGATTAAGTTAATACCATAAGAATTTGCTTTCTGCTGTAATTGTAATTGGATGTGTTCACATGCTTGAGTGTGCAGACTAGGCTCAAGTGAAATCCATGGATCATAAGTTTTTATGAAGGTACCAGGATAAATGGGAGAGTTTGGAAAGAAAGAAAGAGTAGAGAGTTTTTCAGCCTTTTTCCCTGAGTAGTTCTGTGGGGAAAAATGGGGGATGGGAGCAAGAATTGAAAAGAATATTGTAAATGGAGTAGATTCTTATAAAATAAACAGTGACAGCCTATGCAGGGAAATGTTTAAATGAGGATCTCTTCACGTAAAGCCTTCACTTCACAATGCTCGCACTACAATTACTCTATTTCAAAACTTAAAATAGTAGGCAACAAGAATTCCTGTCTGTCCTGAAGGCCGAATTTGCAATCAGACCTTGATACAATGTTTCTTTAACTTCATTCCAATGAATATTTATATAGTGATGTCATATTAATTTTACTAGGCTTTGCTCAAGAAAGAGGATTTTTTTTTTAATCTGCATCATGGCGTTAGTTCTATGTATCATAAGACATGTTGCCTCCAGGCCCTGAGGGGAGCTTTTCTCAAAAGATCAATAATACAGACATTACTGTTTTCAGAATTCTAATTTTCTTTCCTACTTTAGAAAAATATCAGTGGGCCCAAGAAGTGCATGTAATATTTACTGTGCCATTTATTGTGCAGCTTTCAGATTTATTTGCTACAATTTGCTACTGTTCAGAAGTAGAGCCTGCATACTTGTTCATATTATACCTTGTAATACGTTTTAATTCCTGTTTAAGGAATGTATTTCTTATATTTACAGAAACAAAGCTTAATTTCATAGCAAATAAACACTGTGGACATTTTAACTGTTCCCTAAAAATCCTTTATATTTTAAAAAAAAAAAAAAGGCTCCTGGAGGCTTGGGCATTTAGGCTGCATGTCTAAATACCCAAACCTTTATTCAACCATTGATGTAAATAATTCACTTCCACTTGACCTTGCTATGGATACAGCCTCATAAACCGTGGCGCTGGGGAAAACAAGGGTACAGCCAGGCCCAGGGCCAGAGCATCTTTTGCCATTGCTAGCCGCCTTGAGGGTTTTGCCTGAACTAGGGAGATTTGGAAATACTTTTACTACTTAACAGGGAAATAAGCTGCCAAGGACAGTGTTTTCAAAGGGAAAAATAAAAGAAAATCATGATACAGAGCTGCTATCTTGCAACTTGCTTGGAAGATAGCACTGGTTGGTCCATGGATCTTGACTGCATTTTGCAAATGCAACTGTTTTTGAAATGAGCCAGGTTTTGAGGGGAAGTTTCCACCAAAGTGGAAAGTAAGGATGTCTTTGCTCTCTCAGCAGTGGATTTGCATTAAAACAAAATGAAATCAGATTATCTGTAGTGTTGTATGAGTAATGGACACAATTCTCTGTGATTGTGTTTCAGGTCGAAGAGCATCTTTTCACTTAGAGTGTCTGAAAAGACAGAAAAACCAGGGTGTAGATGTCTCACAGAAGACAGTTCTGCCTTTGCATCTGGTACACCATCAGGTAAGCTTTAATAACCATGAAAGGCCCAGCAATGCAACTGAGGATCTGCCATCTGCAGTGCCTCCCACTGTCTTGCAGCCAACTTTTTAAGAACCTTTAGGGATTGTTTCTCACCCATATCAAAGGTTCATTTTTTTTGGAAATTGTATTTGTCCTCATGCTCATTCCGGTTTTTAGGATTTTATCGTTCCCAGAAGAATGCTACAGGAACATAACTCCAGAGTTAGCAGAGTTATCATTATCTGATGTCCTTGAAAGGGAAGAATAAAAAACTAACTAAAATGTCAAGATAAAAATAACTACCCAAATTGCACACTGCAGTGTAATCACACTGGCTTTGATGATAGTACTCATATGAATAAAATGTGCAAGGTCTACTTCCATATTAATTAAAGGTAACCAGTAACTGTAATTAATCATTTAAAAAAAAATAAACTGATGACATGTGATTAATCAGCTTCTTAAGCTCTTTTTAACTGCATTCAGCAGCCTAGCAAATGTATTCTTAGGAACGTATCTATATCATTAGCCAGCTGTCAATGTTGAAAGTAGACTTGTGTCTTTAAGCTTGATGGCCCCCATAATCTATCACCATAAAAGAAACAGGTGCAGACAGTAGTGCCAACCCTGCAATGCAGGGTACCCTGCTCCATACAGTCCCCCAGGCAGAGCAGAATTGCCTTTCCACCTCCCTGGGCTGCCATAAGGGAGAAAATACCAGAAACTAGCAATAGGAGGAGCGGGAAGTCATAGCAGCAAGAGAGAGATGAGTGCACCTTCGACTCCCTGTCTTTTCTTACCACCATCCATGGAGGCAGCAGTAACCAGCAGTAGCATTTGGGATAGAACTTCATAAAGCAGTGGTTATTGCTGTTGTAGGACAACCAGAAAAAATATTGAGGCATCGAGTAGTGTGTGGTGAACAGCTTCCTGCCCACCTCACAGCAGTAAGAGCCCTCCTGAGGCTTTCTGCCTTCCCACAGCAAGACAGGAGGACAGGAAGCATTCCTTCCATCCTCCACCCTGCTAGCTGGGAATCACCTCCTTCCAAGGGCAGAAGCATGTATGAAGAGGGAGGACCTACCTTACCCTTCTACATCCCACCATGCAGCTCCAAACCTTGAGGGATGCAGCTCTACCCACCCCAGCCTGACTCTGCTGGCCTGCAGGATTATCCTGAAATAGGTGTCAGGGCTCTGGTGGGGAATGTTCAGCAGTGTTAGTCTGTCTACAAAGATGTTAGTCCACCCAGAAGAGTACTTAAACCAAGAATATGAACAGAAAAGGTTGCTTCTACTAAGTGCAATATATTCTGTTGCCTGTGAATGCTTGAAGAGGTATTCTCATTAAGTACTCATACATACAGATATGTAAATTTATGCAGATGAAGCTTGAAGCAGTCCTACAGAGCTTCTTAGCTTCTTCATCACCTTACATTTGGATAAGTACCTTGTATGAGTTTCCCCTGAAATTGGTTCAGTTATTCTTCTTAATTAAGGCAGGGATCTCCTTGAAGTCTGGTCAGTTTAAGCAAATTGCTGAGGTCATCAAAGCCTGCAGGACATGATCTGTACAGAAGAATTTAAGGACTTTTCTCCTCATTGAAAATCAATAGGAGTCTTGACATCTAATTCTTGGTCAACATTGTTGGGCTAACTGACCCAATAATGGATTCTTATTTATTCGTTTTATTGCAACCCAAGGATTTCCATTGCAAATGAATTGAACACATGTTAAAATGCACTTAACTTCAGATACCTAAAAAAGCTGTCTAGTTTAAACTGGTCGGTTCACTTCCATTGTACTCGGGAAAAGAGCATCCTCAAAGAGCAAGTGTAAGTCCAGTATAAGTCTCATCCTCCAGAGGACATTTTCAGACAGGTATGCAAATCAGGCAGGATGCCTCTGGGTGTTTCTCTAGACACCAAGTTTACACTAAACACATAGCTTCTAGATAGCTCAAATTGAGTGAGACTAACTTCATCCATAATAACAGGATTGCCATCCAACACAAATCCACATTCTTTTGTATTTTCTATGGGTCAGCATTTCTTGGCTCACATTAGGCAGTAGGGAGCTCTGTGAGGTAAGCTTTTGATTTTGGTGGCACTGCTCTTGAATGAGGCAGCACTCACAATGAATAAGGAATTAGATGAGCCTTGTGCAAATTGGAGTTTCTTGAGAAATTTATGTTCTAGAAGGAGGCTGATGACTCAGGGGTTATACATTTGACTATGGGAGGGACTGGGTGGTTGAAAGGGATACTCATCAGACAGGAATCTTACCACGACCAGCAGATGCTTAAAATCTAGAGGTGGATTTACAGTTGTTGCCAGCTGCGGGCATCTCTAAGATTCACTTGTGGCATGTATTCAGGTTCTACAGTACATACTGATAGAAAACACAGTAACTGGGAGTTAAAGCTAGCTGTATGAGTGGTAGCAGTGGTGATAAAAAGAATTGCTGCCTGACCTACTGGAGAAGAGGTGGTGTTTCTGGCAAGGCTGTGGAGAGAAGGTTTGCATCACTCCTGTGAGTGGGGGGTCCAAGGCTGAAGAACCACAGTCTCGAAAGCTTTCAACCTGCTGCTTGGCACCAAAGCAGGATATGCCATTTGAAGGAAAGCTTCCAAAATGCATTCACAGGAAACATCTAAACTATTCCAGGATCTGGCAGCTCTTTTCACAAAGCTCAGGAACTTCCAAGCCTTTCTCGGATAGTTTCTCCACCACCTCACCGTGCTAGCCCAGCTGCTTGCTCACCTTGTTCCTTCTCTGTCCACAGGCGTTGGCAGTGGCAGGCCTGAGTCCCCTTCTCCAGCGAAGCCATTCCCCCACCACGTTCTCCCGCCTGTGCGCGACGCCTCCCGCGACCCCCTGCAGCCGCGGCTGGCCACAACAGCCCATCCCGACTCTGCGCCTCGACGGAGCAGAGTCCAGCGAGAAGCTCAACAGCAGCTTCCCGTCAATACACTGCAGCTCTCGGTACCCTGACAGCAGCGGCTGCAGCAGCCCGAGGAGAGCCAGGCCAGTGTCCCTCACCGTCCCCAGTCAGAGCGGAGGGAGCAACAGGCAGTTTCACGGCAGCGCTGGCAGCCTGGTTGAAGCGGTAAGACTGTGGAGTCATCCAGGACGCGAGCAATATCAAGGACACCTTGAAATGTGGCCCTCAGAAGAGCATTCCAAAACATATATTGCTGCTCACAATGCCAGGAGAGGGAAAGCCCATTTCCAAGGAGGGGTTAGCAGCGTGAATGGGAGGAGAAGGAAGATTATTAGGGAAAATATAGCAGGAAAGAGCGTTGAGATTGGGGTGCCATAAGATTGACAATGCAGAGTACTAATGTTTGTCTTTGTCTCTGGTTCCCTACCTGCTTTTGAAGGTCTTGATTTCGGAAGGACTGATGCAGTTTGCTCAAGATCCAAAGTTCATTGAGGTCACAACCCAGGAGCTCGCAGACGCCTGTGACATGACGATAGAAGAGATGGAAAATGCAGCAGACAACATTCTCAATGGTAACAGCAAGCAGAGCCCCAATGGCAACCTCTTGCCTTTTGTTAACTGCAGGGACCCAGGGCAGGACAGTGCAGGAGAGGAAGAGGAAGAGGTGCAGAACCCGGATTGTAGAAAAAGTCAGGAGGAGCTCAAGGACAGCAGGATTTATATCAGCAGCCTGTAGTTGCCAGGGCTGGAAGCGATGCTGGTTTTTTATTTGTTTCAATGTTCCTAATGGGTTTGTTTCAGAAGTGCCTCACTGTTCTCGTGACCTGGAGTAACCGGAACAGCGTTCTTCATTCATTTCTGTTGGGACGAGTCGCAGAGTTGGGTGGTGTAAGAAAGCTTTTCAGGAGTGGATGTAACCCCAGCACGTGTCCATGAAGGAAGAGTGAGGAGGAGGAAGAGGAGGAGAGCCAGCTCCCTCTTTTTTTCGGTCCCTGCACAAGGAACGACGACTGCCTCCAGAGTGCAGAGGGGAACCTCAGCTTCCTGCGGATGGCCCTAGCCAAAAGGACCCTGCGTCAAACGGGTGTCTTTCAACTTTGCTTGTAAAAATCATTTTGCACATATTCTGTATGAGCCTCACCGTCTCCATAAAGCCAAGGCCCTTTGATTCGGAGGGAGAGGAGGACTTCTTCTGCTGTGGATTCCAGTACCGCCACCGGGAGGAGGAAGCAGAAGAAGCCCGAGGGCGCCCGGGGGGACAGGCGGCCGCGCTGCGAGCCCTGCCGAGCCAACCCGCAGAGACTCCCAGGCAGCGCTCCCTGCCAGCCAATGCGAGCTCGGGCAGCCGCTCCTGCCAGACAATCCGCGCTCAGGCAGCCGCTCCTGCCAGCCAATCCGAGCTCGGGCAGCCACTTGCCAGCCAATCAGAGCTCAGCCGGGCCGCCACAGCAGCCGGCGGGAGAGCGGGGAGCCGGCTGTGCGGTGAGGCTGAGCCGAGCGGCCCGGTACTTGCCGAGGTGGCCATGGGCTTGTGTAGATCTCTCCTTGTTTTGCGGTTTGATATTTTCTTGAAAGCATGTTGCAGTTTTTATTTTGACTATTTTTTTTTTGAAGGGAGAAGGGAGTGTTTACAAAGTTTTGTAATCACCTACCTTTTTTTGTTTTGGTTTATTTTCACCTTTGCAAATGTTAAATTGGTTTGATCATGTTGTATTATTTAAACTGGGTTTTTTTCTCCATTGAAATTTGGTAGAAGTACAACGATAGACAAGTTTTACCAAACATTATGTACACCAAGAATTTGTAATTTTATTTGCTAGCAATTGAAACCTCCTTTTTTTGTTGTTGTTTTATAATTTAAAGATAGTAGGCGATGCACTTAATATAGTCTTGCACATTTGAGTGATTGATTTGGGTTCTTTTTAGTGCTAAGTAGAGCTGTGAGTGTGGGAGCAATACCGAGCGAGTGTGCACGCGAGCGTGTGTGTGTGTAAGTGCATGCAGTTCTCCGCATCCTGGGTTGAACTGCAGGAGATCTGTACCTGGGGCCATTTGAATGCAAAAACAAACCACTGTCTCTGCTTTTGAAAGGGGAATCAGTAACTCTTTGCATTTTCTGTTCCACAAGATATGCAAAAACAATGCAATAATATTAATTTTAAAATACAATTGTAAGTTGTGCTGGCATTAAAACTGTACAGAAAAAAAATTATGGGGGTGGGGGAAAACTAAACACAGAAGGCGTTATGCTTCGATATATTCCGTGTGATGTTCTATTGCATTGATAATGTTTCTGTCGAAGAAACCGTTATACTTGAATTCAGGTCAGTTTCAGTATTTTTCAAATATTTTTTTAAAATGAATTGCAATTGTGCCAAGCAAATATAATGAATTGAATTAAGTTTGTTTAAAAGAAAAAGAAAAAGAAAAAAAAAAAAAAGAATCACTTCTTGTATATTTTGCTGCATGTCAAGTGAATCATTTCGTATTTGGAATGTGCCAAGCTTTACCTTTGAACTTTTAAGTGCTTTTTTACGTGTGGTTGGGGAAAAGGGGTACTGTTTTATTTTATTTTGTTTTTCTTTTTTAATTTGTATGATGAACAAAGTGTATCTGGTGTAAGTAACTATTCTGCAATCCACTGACAGGTTGAACGTTACTGATTTTGCATATCTTGTGTTCATTTTCCTTTTTTCTCACTCCCTTTAAACATGTACAATGACTTTATTGGTAGAGAATCTTTCTTCCTAAGACTGGGGCATTTTATTCAGGCTTTTTTCTCTTTCCGTTCTCTCAGTTTCTCTAAAAGTTTCTTCCCACTAGAGGGTGCCAAGACTCCCAAACCAATTTGGCAGATCCGTTCTCCGTATTCAGCTGGCACCAGCAATCCAAGGAGCAAGGCGAAATTCCTCTTTCAAATCTCTTCTGATAAATAGCTAACCCTCATCGGTAATAATTCCCATTCTCTGGGATGCAGAAATGAAGGAGGCAGAAGGATCAGCAAATGAAATTACCTAGCCCTGGCCTGGCCTGAGAGCCCGGAGAAAGTGAGGGAAGGAGCTCAGCAGAGTTGCTGTGGAAAATTGCTGCAGTCTGGCTTGCAGGTCAAGAGGCAGGTGTTAAGCGACCTAAACCATGCTTATGTGTTCCTATGCAACGTCTCTTCCCTCTTCCCAGACCTTAGTGGCTCAGATTGTGAGTCTAAGTCACCAGTATCCCAGCCATATTTCCGTACCTGTGAATGTGAACCTCTCTTCATTCTCCTCACCCTGGTCAGAGTCCCCAACCACTGACAGAGGCTGAGAAAACACAGAGGTATTATAGATTTTATGCAAGTGGTTTTGTTCAGACTACTGCTGCTTCTTTTCCTCCCTTTTCAAGAGCCAGTGCTGAGTTGGAGCTGACTCAGAACTAAACTTTCATTCAAACCTTGAACTTCTGCAGATGTTTGAGAACATCGTTGATTACACTGGTTTTGTAACACCCTTGTTTTGTTTCCTGGGTCCGCTGGGGCCCTAAAGCAAAAATAGCAAAGAGTATTTTTGACAGTGAACTTTTTTTCAGTGTTGTTATGCACTGGCCCGTAGCAGCTCAAGACATCTTGCAAACAAAGCCTTTTAAACCAGAGACATGGGAATCCACTTAATCAGCCATCTGGCCTCCAAGTCCTATTTCAAGCCTTCCCTGGAGAAAGCTACCCCTGACGTCAGTCACTGCTGTCCTTTCCATCCGCTGTGGCTGAGATGGGCCTGCAAGCGCTTGTCCCTTGGGGAGTTTGCTTTGGCTAGAGCCAAAGTGCTCCAAGGCTACTTGAAAGGCAATATTGCTGTGCCTGAATTTTAAGGTCTCAGAAATCAGTTCAAGGGTTCCCTACCTCATTTTTTCTCACTAGAAAGTTCATGTGATTCTCCCAGCAGGAGACAGAGGTGTTCTCTCCTTCTGTGAAGCCAAGTACTGGTCCAGGCTAGGGGAAGCAGTGGGAATTTGGAGTGTCTGCTGGTGCATGTTGTCACCACTGGGATTTTTTTCTGATGGAAAGGAAAATGGTGGAAAGGATTATGCCCCATGTGTTTCGTTTTTTAAAACTGACTCCCTCAGGGGTCAGAGCCCACGAGAGGCAGGGAAATCCCTGCCCTCTGCTGAAGGCTCTCAGAGTGCTGCAGAGTGAAAGACACGCAGCTAGCAGAGGATGCAGATGAACTGCATGATCTGAAGGGTAGGTGCTAAATTTAGCGATTGCTGGTACCAGCTGTGCAAATTTCTGGGGAGGGTAGCTTTTTTTTCCCCTTTCTTTTTAATTCGAGGTACTTCCAATGTGCCTGTTGTGACAGACCTGAGCAAAGAGCTACTGCCTCCTTTAGGTGAGGTGGTGTCTAGGGGATGGTGGGAAGCGGGAGCAGGTTTAGTGCCTGGAGTGTCCCTCCTTCCCCTGTGCAGGGGAGCGAGCGGATGCTGGGTACAGTCCCTGTGCTGTGGATGGAAACGTCAACGGAACTGATGGCTGAGGAGTGGCGTGTAAGGAAGAGGAGAGCAGGGAGATGGATCTGCTGTTTGTCGCTGAGCGTCTCCGACGTGCTGAGTGCCCTGCGGACGAAAGACGTTTCTTGCAAAACAACAAACCTCCCTCTTATCGCTCCTGCTCATTGTTCCAGGCAGTACCGGGCCAGCCACACCAGGTGCATTTCTTTTTTTCTTCCTTATTTTGTGTGGCTGAAGTGACGAGGGAAAAAAAAAGCGGAACTCGTGATCCAGAGCTGGAGTTTCGTTACCCACAGACCTTTCTGCATCGTCTGCCTCTTCAGCTAGACGTGTGAGTGGTGATGGCGCAGATGCTGCTGCTACCGCAGGGCTCCGACCCGCTCTGTTACCCTGCCCACCGTGCGCAGCGCGGAGGGACAGCCGGAGAGGCGCCATGTACAGAACCGCATCTACTTCTGCTTTGTTTTCTGACTCAGAACCCTGTCCCCCTCGATGACAATGACGACGACAACAACAACAACAACAAAAAAAGGGCAAATGCATTTTTTACATTTCTTGATAATTTCCAAAGCAATGTATCATTGCTTTCTTTAGACTGACGCCAATATAACAGTTGTATGGGTCTCAGCCAGGCTCCTGTGTCTTTTCTGCCTGCCAGTTTCAGATTGCTGTATGAAATGTATGCGTGTTTGCACACAGACACAGTCATAGCAGGTAGCGGCACCGCGAGCCCGGGGGGCTGTTGACCTGTGCTGTAGGTACAGTTGGAGGCCTTGCTTCTTACGTGGAGATGAGTAACCCCCGGCCGGGCCGCCGGTGCGGCGGTGAGGGCAGCCGTACGGGGAGAGGAGGGGGTACCCGCAGATGCTCGCACGGGCCAGCCGCGAGCGTCCCCGCAGCAGGGGCAGGGTGGGGGAGAGGAGCCGCAGTGGGGAATACGGAACACAACCCAGTTGGTACAAGAACGAGAAGCCGCCTGGGGGCTCCTGCTCGTGGTGAGCTGCGGGCAGGCCCCATAACCCAGACTGTAGCGTGGATAAGGAAACGCTTCATTCCAGGCCATCAGTAGCCCCAGCTCCCATCTCGCTAATGCAAAGATAAGCTGAAAGGAGTACACTGGAGGCTAAGGAGGCTTTACTGATGCAGAGAAACGTGGAAATCAGAACTGGGCCCAGGAAAAAATGATTCTTTTCCCCATTTATTTTCATCTTTAAAGACAACAAGTACAAATTTCAAATAACAAATAGCTGCGTAGGGTTTCATTTTCACTCCTTTTGAATGTTGCAAGGTTAATAAAGTCTTATTCTGGGTTAGCAAGCCCAAGGATCCAAAAAGTTTCCAAGGGGATCTCGTTCCCCAGAGCTTTTGCTGTCCCAGCTGGAGCACGAGGGCTTTGCTGCTGTGGCAGCCTGTGCTGGGGAAGGTGAGGGCACAAGCACAGCAGGGCCATAGGTCCTGTACCAAAACAGGCTGGGCTTCGCTTAGAGAAGTCAGTAGGATCACAGTGGAATGGAAAATAAACCCTCTTCTTCTACAAACTTTAGCATTCTATTTAAACCCTCCATTCTTCCCCATCCCTTTATGAGGAACTTGACTTAGCTGTTAACACTTGAGCATTAAAAAACAAACAGGCCTTCGTTAGGGGCACAGGGCTTGATGCAGTTGCCTAAACGTGTGCCCGGGCTGCCCTTGGCGATGCCCTGCAGCAGCTGGGCCCCAGAGGGGCAGCTCTTCTCCAGGGCCCGCGCCGCGTCCCCCAGCGCCGCGGGGCTGGCGCGGCTCTCGGGGCAGCAGACAACTAGGCAACTCCATCAAGCCCCTTTCCAAAGGGCTAACTGAGAGGAGCAGCACCAATGACTGACGTTATAATGGAATCTGCTTTCGCATTCCCAAGGGCTTGGTTAGGCGCTGTCAGGAGCCCACATCCCCATTTCCACGCCGCGGCACGCAGACCGCCTGCGCTCCCGCAGCCTGCAGCTCGCCTCGCTCTGCACGGCCCTGAGCATCCCCGGCCCCACGAGCCCAGGCGAGGGCTGGCGTGAGCACATCCGACATCGGATTCTTCTCAAACAGGTCCTTTCCAAAGCATCTTCCCATTCGAAACGGAGCCACAAACTCAGACACCATTCCTCCACCTGCATCATCATTCAGATGCTGAATTACCTGTGTTTTTCTGCTGTGCTATGCATTTTGTCCAATAACGCAAAATGCAAGCTCTTTCTCAAACAGGCTGTCATGTTTTTAATATTTTAAGCATTCTAAGCCAGTCTATTCATGTCTCGCTCAGACTGGTAACCAATACTACCTACACATCATCAACTTCATGGTCGCTCAAAAAAATGACTGGTTCAGGATGATTCAGTCTTGACAGTTTGAATGTGGGAAGACTTCAGAGGAGGAGGAGTGAGATTGTAAATATCTATTTGAAAAACATTGCTGCATCACACACACAAAAAGAGGGAGATTCTTTTAAAACTGCCTTAAAAATTAATTCTGAATGATGAAATCTCCCTCCAAATGATCACCACTTGGTAGACCTAGGGATAAGGCGCTTCGGGCGAATTCTGGCAACTAGAAGTGGTTGGAGTCAGGTCCAGCTTCAGAGATGAAAACGTAGTTTTTAGGAGCTGATCTCTCAGTCTGAATTCGCATCAGCACCAGTGACTGAGCATGGCAGGACCAAAAGCGTTTGAGGGAAGGGGTCTGTCCCGCACGGCTGGGGTCTGGCCTGGCAGGGCACTGCACGCCTGTGTGTCCCAGTGACCGCAGGGACGACGGGGATCCTCAGCACCTCTTAAGTTCAGGGCCAGGAGCATCATTTCCTGCTCTGACCATCAGCTACAGATGTTGATAAATATAAGTGTTTTGCCTTCATCCGAATTGCCCAGAGCTGTAAAATGACCTCTCTCAAGTATAAATCAGTCCAGATATAAACCTCCTCTCCCACCCTTCCCTACCGCCCCCTCCCATACCTTCATCCAAGCCCTTCCCTCTCGCAATTCTTTACCTCCTTCCACAATTTTATACCTAGTTTTCATGAACCCACGGAAATGCTTTTGTAAATAATGCTGTACAGTTTGTAACTGTCATGTAAGCCTGTCATCAGTGCCAGAGTCCGTCTTGCCCTCTCGCACGTTTTAAAATCAACAGAGGAAAGTTAGAGCGAATGGCCCACAAGTGAGAGCTATGGGGTCATCTCTGTGTGGGACAAATGTATATTCCTGTAAGATTGCATTTTTATCTAAGGAATGATGTTATTTTAAAATTGCTAATAAATTTCTAAACAATGTCCAGAATTGTTCAATATTGCAAATGTTGCGAGGACGCCTTCGCTCCCCTGCCTCGCGCGCAGGCCGCTGCCACCCCGAGCTCTGCGGCAGCCCCGCTGCAGCCAAGGCCCCTCGAGCGCCCACGGAAGGGGCAGCCCCAAGGGGCCCCAGGCCGCTCCGCAAACCGGCAGCCAGCGGTGTCACAAGACGGGGAAATGCGGCGGGTGATTCAAGCCCACGGTTGTCGCTCGCGTTAGGGCTTGGAAAGAGGAAGATTGCCAGAAACCGCCTCACTGCCTTCAGCTAGACGTTGCTCACCGCAAGCAGCCTAAGAAACCACCGTTTCACCATGGGCAGCTCTCAGCTGCCAGCACCGGCCCAGCAAACACCTCAGCCTGGCCGAGACACCCGGAGCTCCTGGAGCCGGGCCACGGCTGTGTGCGGAGGCCACGTGGAGGCCACGGTTTTGGTGCCAAACAAGGTGAAAGCCGGTGGCGGCGGTGTCACCGCCTGCGGTCTGAGGTGCGAAACGCGAAGGGAAACCCTGTGAGAGCTGAAACCCTGTAGAACGGAACGCGAGGTTTGCACGGACTCCCGTGAACGACGTACACCCAGCGCGTCCCCTGACGGAGACGCGCACAACTGCTGCAACCCCTCCTGCCGGGGCGCTCGCAGCAGTCGCACGGGGAGCGCCGACCCCACGCGGGTCCCCCCGCGAAACCAAGGCCAGACCCCGGGGGGAGCCGGCCCGCGCGCCCGG
>NW_010581189.1:194068-204191 GCF_000705375.1 Tinamus guttatus | reverse complement strand
GGGGGGGTCTCTGCTGAAGGAGCAGCTAAACAACCACTCCGTGTTTCTCAAGTTTTGCAAAGGCTCATTATTATTATTTTGTTTTAAGTTGCCTTTCCTCCCGGCATAACCAGGCAGAGGGAATGCACTATAAAAGTGCAGCTGTGATGTACATAAGAAGTAAAGTAACCGACGTGAACCCCTTTTTACTGGCCTGAAGTATGAGTCCTAACAGGTGGTTGATTTGGGGGAAGATATCCAAGATGCGCATAAAAATGCATGAAAGGGGAGGAGGGAAATATCCCTCTTTCGTTAATAGTAACCGTGCATAGTCACAGGGTCACAGTTATCTTCCAAGCTGGAAAGACTTCTCTGTCATGATGCACCACCAGCAGCCTGGAGAAGGCAGCTATTCGGATGTGGTTACTCATGTGTCAAGCCAAATGTTTGCTTTGGGATGATAGGTTTATAAACGAGCGTGCAGTAAATAAGTGATGTGCTGTTTCTAGCCTGCCCCACTGCCTTTCCAACTCTCTGTTTCTAGCTCTTCAGAAGAAAATTTCCCTTGATATGTTAAATCAGGAAATGCTTTGCCAGCTACAGGAAGAAAATGTGACCTTTAAAAGAAAACACAAATCCCAGTTGTTACACAGCACATCTCCCACTTCCGAGTGTCTTCTGTATAAAACAGGGAGAAGCCTTCAGCACAATTACCGTGATCTAGTGACCTAAAGAAATATTTTTCTGCTGTAACTATTTTAAACTTCTGCTATGCTGAGCTGAGGAGCATGTCCTGTGATGCCAGTCCCTTCTTTATGTCCTGTGAGAGACCAGTCCTCTCTGACACTCGTATTGTTGTTCCTCTCTAATCTTCCTTATGTATTTCCTATTTGTTGTATATTCTGCCTCCTTCCCTAATATTTAACCATGAACTTATCCACATCAACTTCTTCTGTGCTGACTTCACAGTACTGTGGGAATACAATCTGCTTTTGTGGTTTTCCTATAGCCTGGATGTTAGGAGTTTACCAAATGCAAAACTTTAGGAAAAGGGAAATTTTGCTTGCCTAGGCATTTCACATAGGGAGTTTGGAGCCACGTGGCTCTGTCTTTTTAATATTTGAGAATAATGTGTTATGGAGTTTCTGGGAGTCCTCGAGTGCTCTGGATTTAACAGACTCTGTCTTCCTGGTTGCACATCCTGTTGCAGGGAAAGTGAACCGGGGTTTGTCAGCAAGAGTGTGGCCAGTGTCCCTGAGCCCTGCTGAGGGGGCATGTGGCCCTGTGCACTCGTGGGTTAGTTGGACGTGTAAGCCTGCTACTTTGATGGCTCTTTCAGTAAGTCCTTTTCTACAATGCTGGCCAGTTTATGGAAAAAAAGTCAGTAGGCTGCAGCAAATGTGTAACAACCTCTTTAGAAGTAGATGTGAGGCTGCTGACACATATAGAAAAACTACCATCAACCCAAATGGTGGCAGTTGACAACAGCTTCCCCTTCCATTCCTGTCGGTTGTGCTGTTCTCAGGGGGCGATCCCGCCGTTTGCTGACTGCAGTGTGGTTTGAAAGGGAAACTCTTGCTGGGCCAGGTCGGTGAGACACATTTCCTTTTCCTAAGCCACGGCACTCGCAACGCTGCTTCCAAATGTTAGGAGGAGGCCAGAGCCAGTAATGGTGGCTTTTCAGCAAAGCTCTCATCTGGCAGGGGCTGGAGAAAGGGTGGAGAAGTGTCACATGAGCAGTTGTATAATAACTGAGGAGAAAAAAAAATAAAAAAAAAAACTCATGTGAGCAGGAGCTCATCTTACTGAAATGACAACACATATGCTTAATGGGGCCCTCTCAGCACCACTTCATTAAATGGCTTCTGCTATGCATGAGGCTGGAATAACGCGGTTGCAGATCCCGTTCTTTCTAGTAACAGTTAAGCACGTCATCCATGGGGAGGTTCTGCCCTTGCAGCGCCTGGGGAGGAAGCATCCCGCAGACTGAATGCCTGTGCGGTTGCTCACACTGAAGGGCTGAATCACGGCGGCGGGTCATGGCTGTAACTGCTTTGCCGCGCGGCGTGCCTCGTGTCCCGCAGGAGCACGGTGCTTCTGACCCCACTCTGCTTCACACTACCACATGGCTGTGTGCATCTCCTGTGTCAGCGCTAAAAACCCCCACAGGCGAAGCTCGTGTAACTCCTTTCATGAAGGTGAGAGGCAAAAGTGCACAGTCTTTTCCCGTGTCTGCTCTGCAAAGCTGTTAACGTGTCTTTACTGTTGACCATCTAAATTAAAATATCCCAATAATTTCGGGGAAGATGCATTTTTCTTCCTAGCATTGAACATTTTTCCATATGTATTCTTGTAAAAGATGAATGTCCCATACATCTCCATTTCTGAGAAGTGAGGAATCGGGAAAAGGGAAATTGCAGTAAATTTTAAACCAGACAAGTTTTGGAATCGTATGGAATAGCTCATAGGTGAGAGGCAAACTGGCAAATTTTGGGGGGTTCTCATTTCTCGTTTAGCATCAGCCTTTAAAAAAAAAAAAAAGTTGGATACCTTCCCAGCTCAGTGCGTTTTCTTGCCAGTTACCACAGTATCCTGCTGGGAAGCCTTGGCCTTTTATTAATTTAATGATTGGCTTGCTGTGACACAGTGCTTTTAATCAGTTCTGAGATTCACATGGGTCGTGTTGTATGTGGTCTGCTCTTTGATATCAAAAGCAAAAGTAAAGCTGGCGGGAGGAGCGAAAGCATTTTTTAGCTTTCTGTATGTGATACTTATGAGTTGATTGTGCTTGTCCTCGTCCATTGATCCTTGTTTTGTACAACGCTTTGCAATCTTTTAATTCTTATGCTTCCTGTCTCTGCAGATTTGCTTGGTGGGCCTGAAAGGTGATGGGGAAGCAGTGAGAGCATAACGTCTCTGTTTAAGCCAGTTCAGTAATATTGTGCACAGCCTGTTGCCTGCCTGTGGGCTCCAGCTTTGGCCTTTATGTAGAGCTTTTCATCTTTGCCCCTTCTCCCCCCATTTGTCTGTTTCCTGGTCTGTGGTATCCTGCCTGGTACACGCTGCTCAGTCCTGTAAATGCTGTCCATGGGCTCCTACCTTTATGTGGGGGCATAAAAAAAAAATCATCTGCGTAATCTGATTTCTGTCTCATCACCTATCCTTCTCTTTTCTGCTGACTGTAGCTTAATTCATGTAGTTGTTGAGTGAGCTCAGAGCAGCAGGGTGACTGGACTCGCCTGGCCCTGCAGAAGGGGAACCTGCCAGCAGCTGCGGTTGCTCCTGGCACTGAAGAGGCAGCAGGGCAAATGGAGAAGTAGATTCTGTGCCCCCAACATCTCAGGAAATCTCCGGAATTAAGCACTGGTCCAGCTTCTGACGAGAACTGAGCTTTGGCAGGGAGGGAAAGTGTTAAAGTTCATTAAATGCTGGGCCAGGAGGTACCTTGTAGCAAGAGCTTTTTCCCCGTTACAGATGACATATCCATGCTTACGGGAAGGTGGAAGTTCCATGCCTAGCATGTCCAAGGGAGGATTTCATCAGCTGCCTGATGCCTCTGGGTTTCTTACAGGACTCTTGCATCCTGTTGATAAAAGCAGAGATCTCAGAACCATCATTTTACAATGTGATGGCAGTTCTTAACTGTAAGCTTGGATTTGTAAAGCATCCTGGAAATAGATCTGCTTGAGGAGAATAAGGATGAATTGATGGGGTTTTTTTGTTTTGTTTTGTAACAACAGAAAATTTTCGCAGCTTGCTTTGACTCAGACTTTAGGACTGACGTTTTACTGCGTTTTCTTAATTGCTTCCTGTTTTTTGGCCATGGTTCTCTTTCTGGCACAGAAGAGTATCTTCAGCTGTAATCAGTCCAAATCAGCTGGGCTGCAGCTTAGTATCTGAAAACGAGATGAGTGTTTTCCTGGTGACAGCTTTCAAGGAATACCTCAGGGTCCTTGTATCCCTGCCTGCACTGAGACTTCGCCTGCTACTGGCTTCATTTTCCTGCCCCAACAGAGGGGCCTTCCTGGCCATATGGACTATTTCTCTGAGGCCCTTGGGGCAGCAAGTCATCCCTGTAATGCTGCGGGCAGTGGGCCAGCAGCAGAAGGGGTGCAGACTGCCACGTGGAGGGAGGACCCTTCTTGTTCCTGTGGTAAAGCACCACCTGGGACAGTTTGATGTACTTCAGTGTAGTCAGTCGGGGTAAACGGATGCCACCTGCACAGCAGACGAAGAAGCTAAAATTTGGTAGGAAAAAAAGTGTGGATGTAGCCCCCAAAAACCTTGAGCAGGGCTGGGGGAACGCTGACCTACTGAAATAGCTCTAGACATTTGTCGCAGTAGAAATCCAATGCTGACAATTAAGAGAGATTTTGAGTGATGAATTTCAGTCAGTCCGTGAGTCCTCGTCAACAAACTGATGGCTCCGGGTGCAGCTGTTGCCTTTTTAATGATGCCAGATAAGGAGCAGCCCCATCCCTGCTGAGAACATCATTGCAAACACCTCACCAGGCGCAGCAGAGCTGGGCGAAGAGCGAATCTGTTTGCCTGCTGCACTGAATCAATCTTCCTATCTGTAGCAAAGCAAAAAAAACGGAAATTGCAACACTTCCTTGGTTAACCACGTCTTATCTGCTAGTAAACAGAAACACTAGTGTTCAAATGAAAGCAGATGTTGCTGCTGTTTAGGCAAATAAGGTATTATAATTTATACAAGGGCTTTATCATGTTGCAGTTTACAATAATCACTGATAACTGAAACAGCAAGAGGACAGATTAAGTGGTAGGTTTTATTGGAAGCCCTTAACCTACGGGGAGAAAACATGTTTAGTTAGCCCGTTGGTGCAAGGAGCATTGTCGGGTTAAATATCTTGTCCTCCCACCCCACCCAAAAAAACCCAAAACAGCAGCAACAACAAAGAATGAGTAAAGTCTAATTATGTATTTGAAATGTTAGGAGTAAATGCCTTTTATAGCTTAATCTGCTTTTCCATGCTAGCTGGTTTGTTTTTGCTTTAATCGGCATTCAGTTTTTGGAGTTGAGTTTTTTTCCCATTGTCAAATGATTTAGGTTTCAGATGCTACATATGAATGTTCCGATGCAAAAATAAATAAAAATTGATTTAAAAAAAAGATGGAGGCACAATTGTGATAACGCATTTATGTATCTTTCTAAATCTTTTTTTTTTTCTGGAGATTGATGAAATCAATACTCTGTGGAAGATTGGCCTGCCTGTTTGTCTGCAGTAATTTTAAATGGTGCAATATATTTGTGAGACTGTAATTCACAAATTAAACTGATATTTGGTATTCAAATTGGTCGAGTTAATTCCTTTAGTTGTGGCTGTTTTGACCTTTTGAGCTCACTGAGGATAATGAAAAACACTTCTTGCATATCTTTACTAGCTGACATTTAAGCACATAGATTCGGTTTGCCCTCAGTTATGCCAGAGCTCCTTTGCCCCGCACAGAGAGGCTTCTGGTGGCAATTATATCAGGACTTCTATCTGGAAAAACACTGGCCATTGCCAGGGTTGTTAGTGCTGCAGGCTGGGAACAAGGCTGGGGAGCCACTGGCAAGTTGGAAATGACAAGGAGATTCAGAGCAAAGACAGGGCAGGAGGGCAGTGCGGGTTCTGCACAGGAGCTGCTGGTACTGGGGGTCAGGGAGGACAGGATCAGAAGGGAATAGCAGCAGGAAAGGTTAAATATGGTGCTGCTTATCCCTCTTCTCTCCCCAAACCCCGCTTCATTTATGAGGGAAGCTTTAACAATGAAAAGTAACTGCAGTAGCTGGAATATGTGCCAGCTGTGGCATGCTACCTGAACCCTATCTTAGCACTCTAAAGAAGCTTTTGTTTAAGTTTTTAATTGTAAAAATGAAGAGGCCTGACGTTTCGTAGCCAAAAGGAAAAAAGTTCTTTATCAAGCTTTAGTTTTCGGGAAAAATGTTGTGTAGATGTGTACGTGTTCAAAGGTCAGGGTGATTAGGCAGATTCCTTCCTTCGAATTCACTGAAATGAAACAATGTTTCCTGGATTATAATGAATTGTATAAAATTGATCAATTCTAAGTGCTGCATTGAATCTTTTTAGCATAACCATTTCTGTATTACTGCTTCTCCTTATGCGGATGTGCTTACCTGCAAAGCACGCCTGAAGCCTGCATTGATTACTTGTTATCACACTGACTTTTGTAACAAAGGCCTGGAAGGGATTCCTATTTTTTCGTGTTCATTTTTTTCCTTAAAAGCGTGAGGAGCTAAATGCCAAATCTGCCTGCTTCAGCTGAAGGTTAATGAGAACGCAGATACGTTAGTTGAAGTGTGACCAATCGTGTTTTAACACATTTAAAATAAGCAGTTGTAGTCTGTGCAATACCTGAATTCACCCATCACCTACCTTCTGCATTTCCTTCAGCTATGGCCAAGTTTATTAATTGGTTGATGTTTTGCCTTGGTTAGGGCTTGTCTCAAGCTACGATGCAGTCCTACGTGTGTTTTAAGCGGGCAGTGGGCAGCGCTGCCATGAAGGAAGTGTCCCTCTGCCTCCTCAGGTGGGGTGTCCTGCTCTGCCTTTTCATGGCCTCCCTTGCACAACCAGCTCTGTGGCAAACCAGCATGGGGAAAGTCTTCTGCACTGCTGAGTTCCCCTGCCCTCTCTTGGATGGGGTTTCAGCCTGGATCCAGATGCCCATGTAGCCACCTAAATGCTTGTGCCAGCACAGGAGGTGCGAAGCTGGGGTGTAAGCAAAGGGAAGTGTGGGCCTGTGTCTCTGGCACTGGTGCTGTCTAAGGGCAGCTTAGTGGCCGTGAAATGCCAGCCTGCCTTGGTGGGCTGGAGTGTGAGTTCACTTTGGAAAAGGCACAGAAAGCTGGTTTCGTTATGTGCCGTCCCTGTGGAAAACCTCAGTAAATGCGGCCACAGATCTCCTCTACTTCACCCCAAACCCCACATATGTGCTGAGCTGGCTGTACCGAGTACAGCATGGCCTTGTGTCTGCAGGAATGAGTTATGCTGCGGCGACAGCCTGACACCTTCGAGGGTCAAGGCATGAGAAGAGAGTGGGAGGGAAGCTAGTCTTTATCTTGATTTATCTCCAAGATTTATCTTGAAGTCAGTGAGAGCTTCGCACTTTATCATGACCGGGTTTTGCGTCACGCCAAGCAAGTTTGTGGCGCTTTTCTCTTGTGACCAAGGGGTCTTCCAGAATAAACAAGGTGCAAGTGGGGAAAACCAGGCCCAGCTATATAACTTCAACTTGCTTTTTCAAGTTCAGGACAGCCTTGTCTTCGATAGGAAAGTGTCTGTAGCTCTTGAAAATATAAACACCACATCTTCCATCTAGGCCTGGCGTCTGCTAAGGGGGTTGTCCTTTTTCTTGTACCCAGTTCTTACATGACAGCAGGAAAAAGACCAGCCACAAGTGCCTCAGCTTTTCTGCTGAGGAAAGGAGCATTTGTTGCTGTGTGTTCCGCGTCGCTTGTCCAATTTACGGTTTGTGAGCATCTCTGCGCAGTGTTTTTGGATCCGAAGCATGAGCTGAAGGAGGTGATGTTCTGCACACCACTGAACGCAGCCCTTTGCAGGAGATGGGGCGGCAGGCAGCTCGTGCTTCCAGTCGAGTGGCCTTAGGCCTCCCAAGTGCTGCTGCTGTCATCACTGCTGGATGGCAGGGACTTAAAGCAGTGACGTTTAAAATCACATTCATCCACTTCAAGCAGGGTATTTCACGTCACTTTTGGTTTGGTTGTAACAGTGGGATCTTTTGAAAGGTTTTTACTGTTGTTATCTTGTGTTTTTCCCGATTTTCAATTTCATTCTATTACGGCAGCTAGTGCTGTCACTTAAGTGCGCGCCTCGGGTGTGCAGAGGTTTCATGCTGGTGTCCTTTGCTTTTCTACTTAAACTTCATGTGTTTTCTGATGATCAAGTCTTTCAGCCTGTCTGTGCCCACTGAACTGTTTGGTATCTGTCAGATAGAAGAACAGAAGCCTTCTGCCACCAAATAGAAGCAAATTAATGTCAAGCTACTTTCTATTTTGTGTGTAACCTACTTGTTTCTTTTCCCCCCACAGGATTTAAACTGCATCGTAAGAAATAGTAAGTCTTTTTTTTTTTTCCTGTCTCTCTCTCTCTATATATATATATCTCCTTATTTGTACATTCTTATCGGACCTTTTTGTTTTTGTAACTGCCTTCATGCAGCAACTTGTTTCTACTAAAATCAGAGAGATATGAAGCATTGCTGTTGCACCTCACTTCTCTTTCTTCAGGATTATCAGTAATATTAAAATAATATCTAGCAGTTTTTCATCCAGTATATGAATAGAGCTGCAGAACTTCTTGGTGTTTCACTGCGGTGGTTGTGCTAGACAGGCTTCTTTCTGCTCCTGCCTCCACCCCGTGCTGGGCAGCACAAGTATTTACGCAGCCGCACGTGGTGAGCCGGGCCCCCGAGCTGACTGTGCTGAAAGCAACCAGGTTTGAAAATGCTTTTGTCAAGAGAAGAGGGCAGAAGAAGGGCCGGGCTTTGCACTGGCAGCTCGAGCACTGTTAGAGTGCCCCTTGCCAGCCCAGCTGAGCCCACCTGCAGCTCCACTGTTGATTAATGCACTGCCTTATTTGAGCTTTTATTTGCCTTAAGATCCACCTTGTGGTTCTAGCCATGTCTTTCTCCTCTAGGGGAAAGAATTCATGTTTGGTAAATTCTGCCCAAGAATATACTATTTTTCTAGGCTCCTCTAGAGATGTGTGTGTTTTTGTTTTTTGGGGGGTTTTATGTTTTTTTTCTTGTCTGTTTGTTTTGGTAAAATGAGCATCTGAAGAAAGAACTTTTTTCCTAAGCGTAAGAACATGCTGACATCAGAAGGGATGGTGCCAACTTTCCACCACTCCCATTTGAGAGCTCCTATCACTGGCCCAGGAAAAAAAAAATTAACAGTGTGTTTTTTGTTGGCTTAAAGAGAAACTGTATGTTTTCCCGTTATTTGAAGGCCGGGAGCCTCAAACTACAAATTCTCTCTTTGGTTTTCATTTCAGCATTACAGCATTTTAATGTAGGTACATGAAAAAGCTAAAGCATATAATGCCTGTGTCTCCAAAGCCTGCCTTCTGCCTGACATTTTGCCTGTTTTATTTCATTTTTGAAATACGCAATGATCATGCTTGCCTCCCCATGTGTTTCATAGATTGCACGGCACAAGCAGCTCACGTGCAGTAGTTTTACTACAAGGTTTTACTGAAGTACAGTTATTCAGTTCATAAACTCTCATTAGGTATATGTGGCCTGCCCAACTTGTACTTACATGTGCATTGCAGAGTGTCAATTTTTTTTATCTGTATTGTTCCAGTAGATGAAGCGACTAAGGTATTTGATACAATTTTTGATATATGCTTTTAAAAATGGATAGCATCAGGCCTGTGCATGCTCTCCCCATTAAAACCATCCAAACTAATGATTTCCTATTGACAGCTTGACCTTGATATTTGTCTGCCAGTTTTTCCTATGTCTGTGCCTCATAGTTATTCAGTGGAGCTGTTTTTAATATGCTCTGATGGCAAGTCAAATGTCATACACAAATCTAAGAAGATTATGTCTGCCCATAGAGCCTTTCATACCTGATTTTTTTTTTCTTGATGAGATTCTAGGACCTGTTTATTATAGCACCATGTTGACTGGCATTAATTATTTTTCTATCTGGAGGGCTTATTAGTTTAGGAAAAGTTTGAGAGCTGTAAAGGGAAATGAACCGTGTATCTGGAAGACCGTTTTGTCATTGCATAGCTTGAAATTAGTATTTCTCTTCTGACATTGATCTGGTTCCGCAACAAGGTATGGACTTGCTGCAGGAGATACTGAGTAAAGTTGCTTGACCTGTTTAACCAGACAAGATTGCAATAATAATCCATTTCAAGGATATTAAGGAAAAGAGGGAATATATTTTACTAGAATGTGTGACTTCAGGTTATTACAGACCATTTAGAGTACTTGCATTTCCCAGTTTGTGCCTGAGTCTATACGTGCTGGAAACTTCCCTTATTAGTTGTGAAGCAGTCTTCAGAAATTGTCACCAAGTTTTGCCTTCGGAGTACAAAGTGCAGACCATAGTTTCAACTCAACTGCTCTTGTACCATTCCATAAA
>NW_010581189.1:183014-193990 GCF_000705375.1 Tinamus guttatus | reverse complement strand
TCCCTGTGCTTCGGATAGAGTGGAGGGTAGCCACTGATGGTAAGTGGTGGCTGTTTAACAGGAACATGAGCAGAGGAATTAAGTGTGGTCTAGCAGGGATGAAGAGGAAAATCAGTACTCGAAGTCTGTTGCTGGTTTACCCATGGAAGCAGAGCTTAGAGTTTTGGGGGCTTGGCTGCTTCGTTTTGTCTTAGGTTTGTTGTTTATTTTTCATATATGGGGAAACTTCATCTGTGAACAAATGAGAATGGGTTTAAGAGAGAGGAAGTAGGTGCTTAGGTACTATTATCCTTAACCTAGTGCAAGTTCTTCCCATTTAGGATACTGGAGCCCTTGTGGCTCAGATTTCCCATGTGCGCTTCCTGTGTTTATCTTCATAAAGAAATAGTTGTCTCGTTGCGGGGACAGGTGCCATTAAGTGAATGAGGTACTTAACAAGTACCAGTAAATGTTTGGGTTTTGTCTGTTTTTTTCCACACTTCGATTTTTCATTCACTGATGGTGTGCCCTTGCCTTCCCTTGTCCCCAGTTTTGAACTGATTTGCCGTGGGAAGAGATGCATTCGCTTTCTGCTTGAGCCCAGGGCCACCCCACAGAGCCTTATTATCTGGGAGAGCTGGGCTAGTGAGGAAGCAGGCACGGCTCTCATAGCGCAGCCATGCTTAGAAATGTGCTGCCTGGGGTAGCTTATGCCAAAATGACAGCCTATTTGTGCTGGTGCCAGAACTGCATAAAGCAGCCCTGAGTGGCAGGACTGAACACGGCGCCCACAAGCTGGGAGCTGCCGTCGTGCCTGGAACCATGAAGTTCTCTTCCTCGCTGCCCCCTGTCCGCATGGCGGGAGCCCTTGCTGTGCAGGACTAGCTCTCATCTGGAAGTGCTGTTTGTCAGCCCTGCACACACTCTTCTCCGGGGCTAGGCACATTTGTATCAGTGTCCCCAAGTCTTCCGAGCAGCGGGACTGTGACAGGACTGGGCTCGGGGTGGGGGGCGGGGGTATCACCTGTGTGTGGCAGGAAAGAAAGACCTCTCCCCCGCTGTGTCTGCAGCCAGCATCCAGTTTCTCCGGGGAGCAGAGCTGGCCGTGATGCAGGTGAACAGCAATCAACAAATCTGCACCCAGTTTGATTTTCAGAACAACTTGATGCCTCAGGTCCGTCCAGGTGGAGGCCGGGTGAGTACAAAGGGCTCTAAGCTACCTCTCCCAGTCCCCGGGCTTGTTTGAGTTGTGCCTGTAGTAGAGGAGGTGTATGGATGAAGAGCACGGGCAGGTGAGTCACGAGAGCTTATGTAGAGACGCAGACACTGAGCCTGAGGCCTGTAATTTCCAGGTTATTTTGTGCTTTTGTGTAGCTGTATACAGTTCCGTAGCTAGCTTGGTTTCTCTTTCATTTTCACTGTCCTCAGGTTATAAAAGCTTTCTGATATTTTATTGCTGTCAGTTTAGTGCCTAGCTCATGTAATTGTCCTAAATGCACTTAAAATGAACATTTGTGGTAGTTTTTGCTTTCTTTTTGACAGCTGTGACACTGTCTTTAACTCTGTCTTTCCTTGTGCTTCCAATTCTCTCTTGTGTCGTCCTGTTGTAGATAAAAGCACGAACCTGGGGTTTGTCTTTTCACCTTATGTTTGTGGATTAGGAGCATCCACAGCTCCCTTTATAATTAAGTTATTTCATTCCTTTGCTTGCCTTATTGGGCTGAAGCTAAAAGTTCTTCTATACTGAAAATACTTGTATAATGAAAAGCAGTATAGAAGAAAAAGAAATAAGGAAATATGGCCAGGTATAGAGTTATACACGTATAACTGCAGTTACAAATGTTTAGCTGTTGCATGCTTTGGCTCTTAAGGCCATATAGGATGGAGGGACACAATGGGACAAAACCAAGTCAGCTGTTGATTTCAGTGCCTTGGTAACACAACTATCTGTTTTTAAGTCCTTTTGAATGTTTTCTTTTAGTGGAACTTCAGTTTTGACCGCTTTGAGGTGGAGCCTGGCCAGACTTACCAAGTGACTGTCTACCACCTGCCCAAACTGGGTACAGATGGAGACTACAACTGCAAGTCCATGCCTTTCACAATGCCTGGTAAGAGGTGCTCTATCTCGCTAGGCCTTGAGCTTGGAATTTTTTTTTTGTAGGGTAGGTTTTTCTCCAGCCTGGATATGTGAACTGGGAGCAATATTGTAAGACTCCTGTCACTTCTGGATATATCTGTTTTGAAGACTCAGGTCTTTTTTACAGTGCT
Organism: Tinamus guttatus; assembly: GCF_000705375.1. The sequence continues at coordinate 191,743 of NW_010581189.1, read as the reverse complement.
CCTGTTGTTTATCCCCAGAAATTTGTATCAAAAGCCACCATCCTTGCTTCTGGAATCTACTCACTGAAATATAGCACACAAATCTCTGACTGGAAGAAGGTGTGTGTGGAAGAACAGTGCAGTGGAGTCCAGACACTTCCATTCTGAGTGACTGGTGACTTCCTAGATGGAAGACACTGCTATAAAAATGTTTACATGCCGTCCAAAAAGCTGGATGGAGTTTTGAACTTGGATCTGTGAACTCTGAGGCATTGCTCATTAGCAATTCTACTGCAGTTGTGGTTCACCAAATTTGTATTAAAATTCAAAGACTAATATAGGTGCCCCTCTGAGAGGCCGTTTGAAGATGATAAATTACATTTGCTGGGTTTCGTCGCTGAAACGTTCACTGGTGGAGCAGATAAAAACATATTTAATCTACTTGAACGGGGCTCTAGACTGGTCTTTCATGTTCTCTACAGATTGTCTTTTGTTTAATTTGAGATCTTTGGAAGTTGCCCTTGTGCTTGTGAAAGGTAAAAGCACAGACCAAAACTTTTCAAACTGGGATGAGTAAAACTTAGCTTCCGATGTCAAATTTTAGGCACTTAACAGTTGATTTAAAAGGCACAATTAGGCAAAATTTACCAAGAAACTTGAGAGACTTGCATCTGCCCCTTTTTCACAAATGAAAATATTCCTCTAACTAAAAACTTGGGGTAGGGTGTTTTGTTTTGTGGAGGCTTGTTCTTATTTTTGTTTTTTCCTTGAATATGTTGAGGATCTGCAGTTCTCTCTGGCTGCACTCAGCAGTTCATAAATGCTTGGCATTCAATACCCAGCTTAAACCACCATTTTCTTCTTAACTTGCTTAGATTTGGCAGCAGAACTCTATTTATGGAAAAAGTATGTGATGTGTCAGTCAGTGTGCACCTGGAGAAGCAGAGCAGTCACTTGATTTTTAGCCCTGGTTATATGGGCCACTTTCTAGCTCTGATCCCCCTGTTCTTCTGGAACCTAACGCATTGCATCAGGGTCAGCAGTTGCAGGGAGCTTCACTGATTAGAGTTTATCTGTGAGTTAGAGGGTCATGAACTTGACAGAAAGTTAGAAATTTAAGATCAGTGCTATTTGCTTTCATCTGTTTAAGCAAGCAGTGCTAGGGATTGTTTCTTTGTTACCTCCAGACCCAGGAGGAAAAGTATTTTAGGCTGACACTTGTAAATCCCACACAGCTAATGGTGTGAGTTTGAATTTCAATGTGAAAAAGCAGGACCAATCTGCTAAATAAAGCTAAGAGAATTATAAATGTAGAAGAGCTTTTATAGGATCAAGAAAGTGATTCCAGCCTGCTGGTTGTCCTAGGACAGAACTCTTTTGGAGGAATCAGTGGCTGAGGCTCTCTCCAGGTAGGTCCAGAGATCAACATTAGAAGCACTGTATGGTTTTAGTCCTTTCTCAGTAATACCTCCATCCTTAAAAACATAACATCAGTGGAAGGGATAGTTTCTGCCTTGGAAATGGCCATATTGTTCTCCTACAAAACTTTACTACTGCATTGAAACAAAGGTCCCTACTGCCCGAGTAGGTCTCCAAGTTAGGTGTCTGGTTTCTGTTAAAGGGGGTGCTTTTCTTGAGTGGAAGTGCAGTATTTCTGACCTGTCAACTGATAGTATCTCTTTCCTGCAGACTGCAAGGACTCTCTGATGAAAAGGACTGTTCCCTGTATAAATACAGGTAAAAGTTGTCTGTCTGAGTTACCAGTCATTGGTGCCCTGTTGAAATATTTCTGACAAATGAGAAAATCGAATATCTGCACTTCTTCCAGGCAGCCTGTGGGAGCCCAGGATCCAAGGTAAAAGTCTAGATGATGCGACTCTGCTCGTGAGCTTTAACCCGTGGACGGAGTCTGCCCGGTATCAAATCCATGTGGCCAGTTTCCTGAATGAGAAGAAATGTAAAATGGTCATGCATGATTTCACTGCGGTAATTGCCTTCCAAATAATTTCTACTCTGCTAATTTAGACAAAAATTTATTTAATAGTCGCAAAATCACAAAAGAAGAGGTTAGATGATGTTAGGAGAACTAACAAATGTATTGAAAAGTGATTTCTAAGGAATTGTTTCCAAATTTTTATTTGGCCTTCGAAAGATGGGACATTCCTACGGGATTTTGGTAAATAAAAGATCAAAAGGAAGGTCTCTTTTGTAATGCTTTAGAGTAAAAGGCTCAATCCAGTGTTATTTTTGTGAACAATGTGATAGTTACTGGGCAATCTGCAAGCACCTGTAAAGGAGATAAAAATTTGACGTTGGATGATTTGGTCCTTATTTCTTTTTTCAAGACAGTGCCTAGGAGACAAAGCTAAATAAATCAAAATTGAGGTGCAAAGTTTTAACAGTGAGTGCAACAAACCATTGAAGCAATTTATCAAATGCTGTTTGTTTGTTTGTTTTTTTTGAAACACGGAATGTTTTTGCAAAGGTGTTCCAGTTAATCTGAGAATCAATTCCTCTAGGTCTTAAACCTGCATTGTTGAGAAGCTCAAAGTAGATGCACGCTGCTGTCTTCTGACTTAAGAAACGGCCCACTCCAGAAATCTGAAAGAGGGGGAATACTGAATATTTGATACTAGTCCTTATCCTGCCTTGAGAGGAGGCAGGTAGATTGGAATTCACCTTGCTTAATCTGTCCATTCCTTCCACGCTCATCATCCTTCATTGCAGAGTATGCCTCTGCTTACCATCGTAAAAATGTGTTTACATTGAAAAGATACTGGTTGTGTGCCGTGGATAAAAGGGGCAATTTATCTATCTGCTCTGATGCGACTGACAGCAGTGTTAGGTCAGCTTTTTAAAATCGAGCAAACCAGAAGCTGTTAATTAAAATGTGAACATTAAATAGCTCAACATTGTTAAGAAACTGTAAGTTAAAATTAATGCTTTTGAAGTTGCACAAAAGACATCCTTAATTACTTACACTTCATGCTACCTTTGCAACCTTAACCTGCTGTTTTAACTGCATTCCAATCTCTGTCACACAGGATGCCCGCAGTAGTGGTCACCAAGGCATTTATCTGTTTCATCTTACGAGCTTCTGATTCCAAACAAAATTATGAATTTCTGCTGTTTTGTACCACACCAGTAACTTGCATTTCCCCATATTCTCCTTGCTCCTTTTCATTCTTACAGCTTTTACTTCATTTTCTTCTTCTTTCCATTATAATAGTTGCTTCTGATTTCTGCAGGATGGACTGCAGCAGCAAGTAAACGTTACAATCAAAATAGAGAGGAACATAAAAGCTTGTTGCAACTACAATATTCAGGTACAGGCATATGATTCCTATGTCCTTCCTTCACCAACAAGACGATGAATATTTTTCTTTTTTCTGAATATAGTTTTGCACTATGTTTTGTTCTGAGATTGGCTAGTTCCCAGTTACCTATATTGGGGAAATAATGGTTATGCCTGAAAATAATTTCTCACATAACGGCATTCTCTTCTAGATAGTATTGACAGTGACTCTCCATTCTAGTGTAGGGTAGCCAAGCTTGAGTGACACAGGAAAAGCATTAACAGGTATGCAGCCTCAGGAGCCCACTGACTTATTAATGTACAGTGAATAGTGTGGAAGTCCTTGATTAATCTTCTTAGTTTTTGAAGGGAAATGGGGATTCTGTTTCCTGTGCTGAGCTTTAGGGAAGGAAGAGGCAGGGGTGGGGTAAAGTAAGGAACAGAATTGCTGTTGAAAATAGCTTCTGATTTTTTCTTTTTTTTTTTTTTTGGATTTATTTCAACTACAGATTCAGCCATTCTTTGTGAACTGCGGCACAGACTGTATGAGACATTCTGCTATCATCCCATGTTCACCAGCTCCAAGTGAGACCCTCTCTTCTCTAAATTAGATTCTTAGATTCTTGCTGTTTTATAGATGAGAACTGGAATTCTAATGTAGCTCTGTCTTTTGCAGGTCCAGACCCATCAGGTAAGAAGCCTTTCCAGTACGCTGAAACTTCCCTTGCTGCTCTTTTCCTGATCCTTACTGAGAGTGACCTGACAGTCAGGAAATATCCCCTTGTAGCCCTGCTGAGTTCAGAACATGGGTTGTATTAGAGTTACTTATTAGAGTTACTTCACTGTGCTTTAAAAAGGCAAGTATTTTATATTGTATGAACCTGATTAAATGATCTTATTATTATTATTATGTTTTTAGAGGTACTTTACTTGCATGAAATTCTTTGAGAAACACTATTATGACAAAAAGAATCTTAATTTAAAATACTTGCTGTCACTTTGCTCAATCTTCAAAAGATTTGCATAGTAAAAAAAGGCTTTGGAAGAGAATAGCTTGCATATATTCATCTTCATGAATGTCAAGATAAATCATGTGCATAATGATTTAACATCTTTTCTTGGCTGCAACAACACCTGTGAAAAGCTAGTCATGTCCAAGATGAAAACACACACACGCATCCTGTGGCCTGAAATACTTACCCTACATTCTTTCTTAAGAAAGTAGATTAAGTGAAGAAGCAGAATGTGGATGCCTGTGAAGGCGGCTGTTCTTTGCTTTCAGCCCTGTGTTCCATGCAGGGCTCTTTGTGGAGCAAACTTGCAGTGCAGAGCACAGTTTTAAATGCGGCCTGGTGTTTGGGAGGAGGCTGTTGGGGGCAGTACTGGGCTCTCGGTGTGCTCTGCCTACAGCTTTGAGCAGAGCCCTGGCTCTTTTACTTGGGTTTTGGCTGCTCGGGAGATTTCTCTTCCTGGGAGAAGGCTCCTTAGCTGCTGAAAGTCGTGTCTGAGTGCTCTCTTTATACCATAGGTGATATGATTATATGGTTATACTGGTGCATCACTGGGATCTGTGTGTTACTGGTCGGATCAGTCATAGCAGCTGTCGTTTGTATGACCAGAAAACGAGCAGGTAAGACTCCTACCAGGGGGAAAGAAACGTGCAAGTGCCACAGCTAATCTTTCCTACTACTTTTTCTCACTGTTTTCTTCCTTGCCTTTGTGATGTTCTGCCACTGATGCAATGCTCATGTAAATGCTTTCTTGCTGCTTATATCACAAGACTTGTGTAACATCCTAATACCATCCACCTAATGCATCATCCTAACACAATCCAACTAAAAGCCTCGATGAGTTGCACTGGCTGACATTCCACTGGCTGACATTCCATTTTGGAAGCAGCTCGTGGAAAAAGAAAAAATGACTTCACAGTTTAGCCCTTTGATTCCTATTAAAACAGGTTTCTGTGGGTATCTCTTCCATTTATTTTCCTTTGGCGTTGTGTAAGAGCCCTGCAGGATGGCAGCTTCCTGTTTTCTGAGGCCACAGTCTTTCCCGTCACCCACTGTCTCTGCAAAACTCACTTCTGTGCTATTTTGAGTTTAAATAACATTCTTCAGTGAAGATGGAAGAAGAAAATTGGAGCACAGAAATTGACACTGAGGAGTTTGAAAAAATCAGTAATTAAAGATATTCATAGTCTAGTGCTGTAACTGTGAAGCAGTTATCACAGGGAGACTGTATAACTTGCTGCACACTTTTTACCTGAGGAGTAATCAAAATCTTTCAAAGGACTTCTCGACATAAAAATTATCTGTAAGATCTGTAAGATGTACCTGGAGACACTTTAGCTGCTTCTTTAGGAAAAGCCTCTTAAGAAAAAGCTACATTAAAAAAAAAAAAAAGCTGCTTTTCAAGGAGGAGTGGGAAAAGGTGTGGGGATTCTGTCCTTGTTTTTCGGAGACCAGACAGATTTGGGAAAGGTGATAAAAATCCACATCCTTTCTCTCCAAGGAAGAACAAAGTATAGCACATAGCAAAGTTGGCTGTGGACGAGCCTGTATCCATGTAATGTTTTTAATTAGGCTTTTCCCTCCCTCTTTCGCCTTTCAATTAGAGACTTTCAAGCCTGGTCTTTGGAAGGAGTTGTTATTTGAAGGGAATGGTTGTCCTTGTTAGAGTTGACAGCGACTTTCTCTCTTCCAGGATGCCAGCGAGGGAAAAGCAACCACAGTGGCTTGCAAACAGGTAAGAGATCCTGCTGGTGTGTTGTCAAGGACTGTCCCATGCGTAATGCATCCGGGAAGAGTTGTTGGGCAGGGGCTGTCGTGGGCTCCACTTCTCCATAGGTGCTTCTGGAAACCGAACTAGCATAGCCTCAAGGTCTTCCTATATTCCTGTTTAGTCAAAAGGAACATTTTAATAACTGGTCACACTGAACAGAGAATGTATACATTGGACCACTGCCCTTTAGCAGATGGGAGATAACTGCTTTGTGAAGTTTTATTTGTTGTTCTGTTTTGTTGGCACAGCTGTGGTTGTACTGGACGAAAATGGCTAATCATTCAACTCACAGCGGCAGGAGATTGCTTTGGGGTGAACGCAGCTCCCAGGGTGGGAGGTTATAGCTACACTTGCGAGACTGTTGAAACCAGTGTGCTCTGCTTTTATGCATGGTGAAATTCATCTGGGGTGAATCTTTCTCTGTCTTTCAGAGGTGCTATCTCCAGACCTTCCTCCGCCACCTTTGAAGCCTCGGAAAGTTTGGATTGTGTACTCTGCCGATCATCTGCTCTACGTGGATGTGGTGCTGAAGTTTGCCGAATTTCTGATGACAGTCTGTGGCACTGCAGTGGCCTTAGATCTGCTGGAGGATCATCAGATCTCAGAGCTTGGGGCTTTGCCCTGGCTTACTCGACAAAAGAAGGAAATGGAAGACCTTTCTTCAAAGATTATCATCTTGTGTTCACGGGGCACCCAGGCCAAATGGCAGGCCATGCTTGGGAGTGACCCTGTGTGTCTCAGGCAAGATCAGCAAAAGCCAACTGGAGACCTTTTCACACCTGCCTTGAATTTGATCCTGCCTGATTTCAAGAAGCCAGCCTGTTTTGGGATGTATATAATCTGCTATTTTGAGGGAATAAGTAGTGAGAAGGATATACCCGATCTATTCAATGTCACCTCCAGGTACCAACTGATGGACAAGTTTGAGGATATTTATTTTCGGATTCAGGACCTGGAGAAATTTGAACCAGGACGTATACATCGAATCCAGGAAATCACAGCAGAAAATTACGTCGATACCCCTAGTGGATGGAAGCTGAAAGAGGCCGTGCGAAAGTTCAAGGAGTGGCAGGCAGAGCACCCAGACTGGTTTGAGACGGAAAGCATCTGCTTGGAGAACGAGGAGGAGCCTCAGTGCCTGAACAGAGACAGTCAGGTGGACTCGTTCCTGAGGGAGCAGGGGGGCATTGTGAAACATCAGCTGCACCTAAGGGAGCCTGACCCTAACTGCTGTTACGTTGTCAACCTCCACATGCATGAGAGTGAGAACAAAGCTTGCAAGCTGCAGCCTCAGCTGAATCTGTCTGGGGATGCAACTTCTCAGACTATGGTCATTCCTATGGATGAGGCCCCTCTGGTTCAGGTAGTGGAGCCAGTCTCTCCTGTGGAAGATAAAAATGTGCTTGAGCATCATGTGCTGACTAATGAGGACTGCATGGAAGGAGTCCCTCTTTTGGAGAGAAGCTTTCCGCTGAGGAATGAAGTCCTCCTCCGTGATGACTGTGAAGCCTCTGCAATAGATGATAGTCCTGCAAACCTCTCTGGTGAACTGAGGCACCAGCTGAATGGACTCATGTCCTGTCTTTATCAGCAGAGTGTCGTGCCCTCAGAACCATCCTTCTGTCAAGAGGAAGCTGACAAGCAACACCAGCTGGTCTTAGATGACCAATACAAAGAGCAAAGACAATCAGTGCAGTCAGACCAGGGCTACATCTCTAGATGTTCTCCGTTGCCTCCTGATGACCTTGTGGAGGAGGAGGAGGAGGAAGAGGAGGAGGAAGATCCAGAGAAACAAGTGCTCTTCCATGGACTCTCTCCAGAGGACTTGAATAGTCTGAAAAGTCTCCAGCAGAGGTTGTTTTTCCAGGACATCCAACGGAGCCATGACTGGAGGTATCCAGCTGAGGCGATGGACTTGAGCCAGTCTCCAAAGGATTCTTAGGCTCCATTTGGGACGTGCTCTGCCTGAAGCACAGGGGTGGAAGGTTTCCCTGCAGAGCACGGAAACGGCTTTTCAGGTACCTTCCTTGTCCCTGTGTGACAAACAGCCTGCTGGTGGGAGCTCCTTGTTGGCTGTCAGGAGGCAGGGGTGCCCACCAGTGCTACTGCTTGCCCTCTGCGTACGGAGGGTGGCAACAGGAATGATAGCCACTGCTGTGGAAGAGCAAGTAGTGACTCTGTTCCGTGGGAAAGCGTGTTACATGGGATCTTCGCTGACTGATTGCAGAGAAGTCAGTGTGGTTCATCTGTGCCTTCGGATTTCCCACCAAAAATCCTTGATTTATTGCACTGGACAGAAGTCAAGACCAGAAATCAGAACAGATTCGAGTAGCATAGCTAACTTTATGTTGCCATTTTAATGCATCTTTAAAATGTTTTCCTGTAAATACTGTGTTAACAATGTATGCCTTAAATTTCAGCTGGGATAGGGCTGTCCCTGCCCAGGCGATTTCTCATTTTGCCGTTCATGGGCACGTCTGCATCTCTGCGGCCATTCAGGAAGCAAGTGAAGTACCCGAGCCATGAGCAGGGCAAACTCTTCAATTAGGAGGTTGCTTGGTCTCCTTAACTCTCCTTACCCGCTGCTTGAAACCAGCAGTAGAGGGAAAAGAGGAGCAAGGGGGAGGCATGCTGGACAGGCACTGGAATATAGGTTTATTGTGCAGTTAAGAGG
>NW_010581189.1:163311-176815 GCF_000705375.1 Tinamus guttatus | reverse complement strand
CCTTCCCAGCCGAGCCCCCTGCAGCCTCAGCGCGGCCCTGCCAGGAGGGTCCCGTCCCCATCTGCTGCCAGGGTCCTAGCAAAGTCCTCCCATGTCATCACCTCACCCATAGTACCCATAGTACCAAAGCCCCAGCATGTACTGAGTGCTCCCCACATACAAACATGTTCTGCATCCTTCCCAGCCGAGCCCCCTGCAGCCTCAGCGCGGCCCTGCCAGGAGGGTCCCGTCCCCATCTGCTGCCAGGGTCCTAGCAAAGTCCTCCCATGTCATCACCTCACCCATAGTACCCATAGTACCAAAGCCCCAGCATGTACTGAGTGCTCCCCACATACAAACATGTTCTGCATCGGCAACTCCAGAAAGTCCCAAGTGTTTTAATGGCACCTGTGTCCCCAGGTCTCTCTAAGCAAACCAGCAAGAGGGCAGAGACCTGGCGCTGGCCCTGTGGTGAAGCCCTAACTTGCCCCCACCGCCACGCAGCTTTCCACAGATGCCATCCGGGGTGAGTAGCTGTGTGTCTAATGAGTGGTGTTCACCCCACAGAGCCCCTGAGCTCAGCTGAGCCATGTGCAGCGCGCTCTGCCCAGCTGGCCTTGGTGTGACTGTTGCTTTAAACTGGTGCAAATGGCACTGAGGTTTCTCCCTCTGCTGAGATCAGCACCCCGGCCTTTCCTGGAGCAGCAGCAATGCCCGGGGAGTGGGCTCAGCCAGCTGGAGCCCTCTCAGCACCAGCAACAACCACTGGACGCTGCACATGTCTCAAAGTGCTGCTATGATCAGCAGCTGCAGCGCCTTCATCCCTAAATGCACCCGCCAGGATAAACCCTGTCCCACAGTGAAGCCCATTACATAGCTGTGGCCAAAAAGCCCTGTATACATTACCCGTATTGATAAATGTCCAAAATCACGAGGCGTTTGAGGGCGCATGCTAATCGCCACCTGGGCTGAGCAAGCCCCAGCAGCTGCTGAGTGCTGCGAAAGGCCGTGCACGGAGGCAGTGACAGCAGCCGAATGCACAAGCACTGGCGCAGCCTCCCTGGGCAGGCCTGTGCCACCAAGTGCCCATGGATGCAGAAATCAGGCCGGGGACCAGGAGGCTTCGTGCTGAAACCCGAAACAAAGAAATCTCTGCAAAGGGGGAGGGAGGAGCTAAAGGGTGGGCTGGCGTGTGAAGACTTCTTTAGGCACATAGCAATGATCAAGGGGAAAAAGCAGGGGAAGAAGAGTGGCAGAAAAAGTGTTAGTGTACTGCTGGAGACCAGAGTGGGGACACAGATAAATCTGTTTCCTAAAAGCACAGTCAAACAGCAAAAAAGGCCAATGAAGACTTAAATCATGTTACTTGGGCACCATAGTACTGAAGTGGTCCAATGCCTAAATCAGGATGGTAGCCCCCCCAGGCACTGCCACGCTCTCCACACTGGTCATCGACCTGCTTTAAGAAGTCCATCCTGCTGCATCCCTACTCCTACTGTCTGGATGAGAGGGTTAAAGCGAGGAGGAGGGAATGTGTTTTCTGGTGCACCCACACTGTTCTTCAATGTTTAGATATGCTTGCAAGGGTCTATGTTGCACCAGTTCTATTTGTATTTATTGTATTCCTCTACTCTTGCCCTTATTGTGATACATGGTGTTAGAAGGGACTGATTACCTGTGCACTGTCTGGCTGTTTAAGCCTTTCTCTCTGGTTCCATGTTCCCATCAGAGAATAGAAATAACTCAATTTAAGATCAGTCACCACAGCATGGCAAAAGAAACCCGATGCAAAACAGCCATGCCACCTATGAAGACACTTGCAGAGGGACCAACAAGCAGCACGGGATGCCCTGTAAGTGCCACAAGTGTGAGCAGGGCTCACAAGTTTACAATCAGGTGATCCCCGAGAGATCTGTCACTGTTCCCAGGCCAGCAGGAGTCTGCTTGGCAGGGGACTCTCCCCACAGACTCCGGAGAGTGCCACAAAGCCTAAGGTCAGCCAAGATGCAGAAAGCCAGGGAGCAGTGAAGCACCTCTCCTTTCCTTGCCAAACACATATCGAGGAGCTTCCTTTGCTCTCGAGGCCTTCGGAGGAGCAGGGACTGTTTCAGAGATGAAAGCCCTGCAACCTGGGCTCTGCTTCTGAGCGCTGGTGTTCAGCCCGCAAGACCTTCCTCTCTTTGAGACAAAACACAGGCTTGCCTGCCAAAGAAAGGTGTCAGTGTAAATGTGTGATATGGGCTAGAGGGCAAAATCATGTTCTTCTGTACCGGGTCGAGGTCTTCATCTACTGGGGGGGGGGTCCTGCTCAGGGTAAGCCGACATTTGTACCACTGACACCGTTAACATGACAAAGACGGTCAGGTCGGAAGAGACCCGTAGTCCTGAGGCAAAATTGCTTTTGCTTCTGAACCATTTTACCAGTTCCACTTTTAAACCTGCAGGAAAAGTTTTCCAGCTCTATGACAGGACCTGGAGTGAAAACCAAGCATCCATCTGGGCCCCCTGGGGCAACAGACCACACAAAGGGGGCTGCCCCTGCGCTGTGAGGGCCGCAGGCAGCGCTCGCTCTGCCTCGATAGCTCTCGTACACAGGGTGTGCTGGGCAGAGAGCTTCCTCCTGCATGGGCGCCTGGGATGTGTCCATGGAGCCGCCCTGGAAGTCTGCTCACACAGAGCTGGAGGCTCCACAGGCAGGTGGATGTGCTTCTTGGTGGACCAGGCCCTGTCCCACCTGCTGAGGTAAGTGCAATTGGACAGGGTCCCCAGGGCTTTGGGAGGGAGGAAATCTCTCACAGCCAACCCTGCAGCAGGCCTGCCCACTGGGGCATGTGCTGGCCATGGGCTGGCCAGGTGAAGCAGCCAGGGTGGCCTTGGGGGGCACCTGGAGGAGAAGCGGGAGCCAAGGGGGTCTGCCTGGGTTAGCACCTTGCTGCCTTCAGGAACGTGCAAGGCTGGGGTGAGGTGAGCAGGGCAGGAGGAGCTGCATGGGAACACTTCTCCAGAAATGGTAGGACTGCTGCTGGAGAGGCCCCTTGTTGGAGGTAACTGGGACCCACAGGGGACCCTGTGGCCTTTGGGCAAGGGGAGCTACACGTAGTGGGTGAGTGCTGCAATGCAGAGCAGGAGCCAAAGGCTTCCTTGGGCCAAGCGTGGGCTTCTGGGGCAAATGTCCTTCCAGGCCTGCTGAGCACTATGGGAAAAGCAAAACCCAGAAAAACAGGTGAAAATGAGAAAAGAAGGGAAAGAAGAATAATTTATCTGGAAAGAAGCAGAAATTGTGCTGTGCTTTCCAATGGGGGTGGGGGATGCCTTCTGCTTGAGCAGGCACTCAAGAGCTTTTTGTAGCTTGCTGTGGGATGAGATGTGACATGCTGATGTCTCCCACGTGATCCAGTCATATCCTGCAATATGCAGTCCTGGGAGGTGTTAGTGCCTAACGAGTACTAAAGTACTAAAAGGCAAAACTATACAGAGCTTCTAAGCTGCAGCAGCTCCAAAGAATTTTTTTTCCCCTGTCCTTTTTATATATTTATGTGTGTATGTGCATATGTGTATATTTAAAGGCTAGCAGTAGACAAGATGGTTTTATGAAGTAGTCATAGTGACTATCTAAAATACTACCATATCTAATTTTCCCCACTATTGCAGACAAGTAGTGTCCTCAAAAATACCCCTACTAGGGGAAAGGCAAAAATTCTTGAGGGCAGAACTCAAGATGAAACAAGATGATGATCCTGTACCTCGGGAGGAGAAAAATATATATATATGCTTGAAAAAGAGACCAGAAGCTAAAACCCTAATTATGCCCTGCAGTAAGCTGTCAGAAACTGGCAGCAGTGGGAGTTAGGGAGAAAAGGCAAAGCTGATCTCAGTGAGTTTGAATTAGTGTAATCTGTTCTAACCATACTTAAAATGCATACTGTGTGGGATGGGAAAGCTCTGGGATTCTCTGACGCACACTTTCTACCACAGCTATTTTAAACTGTTCAGTGTCCAAGATGGAGGTTATCAATAGCTGTGGAGCAGTCTCACCTGGCCGGCACTGAGACACCTCAGTGCGTTCACCTCTGAGTGTACAGTTTTTGTAACTAAACTGCTGCTTAAGCATCCAGATTTTGCAAATTTATGTGTTCTTCAGAAGTGTTTAATAACCCAATATTTATAACCAAATTTCGGTTCACAGAGCAGTTCACAATGCATAAACTGCATTTTTTTTCATCCTTGCTGTATTGGGGCAGAGATTTGGGGAGTGTTGAGGTTTAGGGGTTGTTGTTAGTATGTTGTGTTTATTCAGTCTTGTGTGTATTGGGACTGACCTTATCCAGAAGAAAATGAAAATATCTTAGTAGCTGAACTGGCTGAAAGAGTTTTTTTTTTTTTTTTAATAGTGAACTAAAGAGAGAAATGCTTGTGCAACCGTTTGGCTCCTAGTTTTGATCCTGCTGGTGTAGGCTTATGAGGTGTTTCTGAGTGCATAATTTGCACCATATTGGCCTTGTGGGTGCATAAATCCATGAGCACTTATGCCTTTATAACTGATGTCTGGATTCGGTAGAGGAAGGGTTTGGGCATGCCCCTGAAGTACCCACGTTGGTATCAGGGCAGGCAGATAATTGTTTGGTTTGTGTTGGAGACTCATCATCACCTACAGACTAAGTATTTTCCAGCACTGAGCCTGGTAGGTGCCCCCAGCGCTGCAGCTCCTCAGCCCCACTTGCCCAGGGCTCTTGGTCCCTCTTGTTCAAGCTGTCTCTTCATCAGTGTTTCATTGCACCCTTCGTGTAGGCTAAGGGTTTCTGTGCATCTCTAGCTTCAATGCAAATGAAATATTGCACGCTGGATGTTTCTAGGTCATTAATGCTGAAGACTTTCACCTGGTAACTCTTTCATTTGCTGAAATCAATGGAAGTTCTTGGCTCTAATGTGAGAGCTTCTGTCAGCCAGTATCTGTCTCTATCTCTCTCCTTTTCCAAAGGTACCAGAGCACGGCTTCTGCCAGACAGGCTGGGTTTCCTTTATGATCACAAATGCTTTGACACAGCAGCTGTTGAGCCAATGGTAAGGAGGGTTTTCATACGCCCTTAGGCTTGTTCTCTGTCTGCAGTAACAGGTTAAATTGGCGGTATCTGGTTTGTGGCTTCCACATACCGTAGAGGTAGCCTTTACAAAAGAAAACTGCTTATGCAAGGACACAACTAAATGCCTTCCCTGCATAATACTGAGGAGCACTCCCAAATGAGTCCGGGCTGTGAAGAGTCAGTATTGTGATGTGTTGCTTTTGTTCCCCCACAAAGGGGAAACAGTCAAAGCTACATTTATGTTACTTGTGCATAGCAGATACAGAGTTTACAAGGAGTAACAGTTTGGCCCATCAGAAGAATTGCCGGAGGGCATCTTTCAGGTGGCTCCCTCAAGAAAATCTGAGAATGGCTTGATGAAGAGAACAAAGACAGAAATTGTCCTGGTTGTCTTCTAGGGCAAAGGCATGAAAAAGGCCAGGACAATACTCACAATACATACACACAGCATGTTAAAATTTATTTCACAAAAATCCTCTTTTGTTATTTTTTTTATATGTGCTAGTTCCAAGGAGCAGCTCTGGAAATGGGTTGAACTTGATACGAAAGCTAAAACCATGACAGCTTGTGATTTCTCTGTACAATAATCACTCTGCTACAGTGCGCAAGATCTAATCCGAAACCCACATTACCCATTAATTGGAGAAAAAAGACACACCAGCAGGAGGATTGGAAGAAAGGGCACAGTAGTGTTATGTCACTCCCTGAATGTCAGGCTAGTAGTTGCTTGTGTCCTGTGGAACAAGGAATCATCCTCCTTGGTCAACCTTTTCAAAACCTTATTGTAAGACACAAAAGATCTGTTTCAGCTCGAAAATAATTTATATCCATCCTCCACTTCCTCTGTGCTGTTCTCATTTGCTTCACCTCACTACTTACTCCCTCGGGGCTTGACCAAGACCCATCCATCTGTGGCAAACAGAGCTGTTGAGATCAGATGATTGTGGCAACAGGGCAGTGCTCCATATACAAATGTTACAGTACGAGACTGGTGAGCAAAGTCCCCTCTCCTGCTCACGGTGCTCAGTAATCTGCACAGCAGTCTGCTTGCTGGAAAGCAGAGAAACACGGTATTCAAAACACCCTATTTGTGTAATACGCAAGACAAAGGGAAGGTTACATTCTGGCCACGTGTTAGCTTAAAGTGAAACCTGGGGAACAACGTAAGAAAAAGGACTTCAGTGAAAACTAGCATTAGCAGGCACCCACAAATGAACTGCAGATAGGCCGGCAGCCTGCACAGAGCTCTACCACTGAGCTCATGGCATGGGGATCTGGCAAGAGCTTCTTGCTGTAGAGGTCTTCTGTAACCAGGTCAGCATCAGACAGCATCTGAAGATCCCAAATCCCTACTCCATTCATGGTGCCTACACAGTTCCTGGGAAGTAATTTGGATGTGTTGTACCACTTCAAGGAGCTGATCAGGGGCAGAAGGATGAGTTCTGTGTTGCTCAGACCAAGGGTAGCCCAAGCTCTGACCTATTAGTGCATAAACCAGTTCGAGAGCCCCAAAAGCAGCATTACTTGCAAGAAGAGGGGACAGGAAACTCTTCTAGCTTTCTTCTCCCCTTTCTGCGGTTTCAAGTCAACAGTGAAGCTTCTTTAATCACTAAGGTGCCTCCTATGCATTTAAAGACTCCCAGAGCACTGTTTCAACCCTGACATGCTTTAAAAAAAAGGGGGGGGTCTAAAAGTAGATTTGGAATCTGAAGCAGATTCATGTCAGTTGGCTCATCATCACTCTTCTGGAGACAGGGGTGCTTGGCTCATTCTCTGGGCAAATGCAAAACCATCCCCTTTGCGGAGGAGGCTCTATCTCCTTCTCGCTATGTAGGTTGCTTCTGTCTGAGGTGGGCTGTGTGCATTGCTAAGGAATTATGAAACAGTCTGTGATTTCCCCAAATCCCTCCCCGCATTCCTTCCACAAAACTACTGCTGCTGGTGGAAACGGCAGCCAGGGCGCTTGGCTCCGCTCGGGACAGCTGCTTCGGCAGCACCGCAGCCCCCAGGGACCCGTTTCAGCAGCACCCTCTCTCTGAGCTGCTGGCTCTTATCGCAAGAGCGAGCTCTGCCAAAGGCCGCAGCGCACACGGGCGCACAAACCTTAGTATTTCTGCAGATAAGTAAGATGTACCACATGGAAGGAAAGGCCAGCAGTTATCACCAGCGGCCAGGCTCCTTGGGGCCTACGACGCAGTTTGCTGTTAATCCCAAGGAAGTCAGCAGCTAATCACCAGAGTTGGCAGGCCTTGCTCAGAAAGGGAGCAGTCTTCTTCCTGCTGCTGGATGTCACCTGTGGAAATGAAGCTGAGGAACGCCAGAGCGAATCTAACGATAAAAGGGATTTAGGGCTCCCGTATCAGGCCTCACACACTGGGTCTGCAGTGCACATGACTTTGGAGATGATTTGAAAGCTAAAAGAGCTTCCCCATGTTATACACCAAGTCAATCCCTGTACTTATTCTTCTGGGAACTGGAGGCCTTTGTTTTGCACAAGTAGGTTAAACAATAATTTCATTTTCTTTCCTGTAAAAGGCAAAAGATTAAAATTTAAGATTGTTCCTCACATCACAGCTGTTCTTAGAAGCAGCTGAGATGCTTGTCCTGATGAGGCAATGGATAAGAACCCCATCTAGCACTGAGAGTGGAAGAGACCACTTCCCATTGCAGATTTCATACGAGGAAATTCACCCAGAGGTATCTTTCTGCTCCTTTTCGGAATATAAGGGATAGAGAAAAATTTGCTTTGTTAGAGAGAAGAGAGACCTCTCTGCCTGTTTGACAGGGCACCCAGTCCCCTCAGGACACAGAGCCTGGCATAATGTAACCGAAGAGCCCGCTCTGCAGTGTGACCTTCCTAGCAGGACAGAACAGCACCGGGACAAGAAGAGAGAGCAGCTGTGGCAGAATGTCAGTGCACGGGCTCAGATCTTAACTGAGAACAACACAGATTTCTGTGCAGAATACGCTTTTTGTACCTTGCATTTGGAGCTGCCTGGTAAAATGGGGAGGAGAGAAGGGGAGGCACCTTGGACATAACTCTAATATCTACATGGCACAAGTTAACTAGAAATGTAATTCAGTGTGTTGGCTCCAAAGGTTTGTGCTTCTAAAGTCATGAGGCTCATGATTTAGAAATCCCTTTCTGGGCCAGTTTCACATAGTGATTCTCAAGTAATGTTTACTTAACCTTTTGGGACTGTCTAAGGAGACACAGGCCATGAACTTTCTCTGACTAGCCAGGCAGCAAGGTCCCAGCACCTAATGGATGTTAGAGGGACTCTACCTCTGTGTTGCAGGAAGGGGAGGGAATGGGCACCTCATCAGGGAACACATTAGACTGTATAGGAATACCCCTGAGATGCAAGGGAGGAGAGAGGAAAGGAGGAAGCAAAGGACAGAAGTCTTTGTGTTCTCAGGGTTCAAGGCTGGGCCCTGGGCAGCACCCTGGCTCTTTCAACCCCTGCATACAAGGAAGCATCAAAGGTGAGCTGAGTCTCGTGTCAGCTGACCCTGTTCTCAGGGTGCCTCCGTGGAGGCTGGGAGCAGGGGCTGCTCCTGGCAACAGTTGGGGATAAGTTGGTATAGACACAGCCTATTGCTGCAACACTGAGTTCTAGGTGACGATACCTCTGGAAATTCAGACACCGGGGTGCTTCCCTTGGCTATTGAGAGTCATCCACTGGCTCCTAAGGCTGGCTGCAAAAGGCAGAAGTATTCACAGAAAACTAAACAGTACAGAGGGAATAACACAGCTTTACCCTTGGCCCTGCAGCAAAATGCTCTGGCAACTGCAGCTTCCTTTGGTGGGCCCTGCCTCTCCCTAGCTGCAGGAGGGCTACAAAATGAGCCTTTGTTTCAGACTGACAGTGGTGCAGTGGCAAATCCCCAGGCAAGCAGAATTTGTTAAAGTCCATAGGCACTTACTCATTATAAGGGTTTTGTTAAGAGTTAAAGCTTTCCCTTGGCAGAGTGCCACCATGGCAGAGCTTCTGGGCTGCTCACCTCACAAACTGAATGAATGGCACATTGCACGTATGGTATGTAGGCTGACGGTGGCTCTTTGCACAGGGGAGAGCTTCATCCTCAAATATGTTGCAAGGAGAGTGGGCTTGCCCAATCCCTGTGCACAGAGTGGAAGAGAGAGAATTCTGATGGCAGAAAAAAATTGGGACTGTTGGGACAGCCTTCTCGTAATGTCCCTTAATCCTCATCATTTCCACTACGATTCCATTTATGATCGTGGCAACACAGGTTCACAGTTGAAAGCCTGACGGCAGCTGTCAGTATTGCAGAAGAGTACCAGTACAAACAAGGGCTGTTTAGTGTTGAGACAAGGAGTTTTCTTTCATCTTGGCTATACTAGAAGATCACCCGCAGTCTCTCCTTGCTCTCCCCCTCTCCCCTTTCCGCTATCCAAACCCCCTGCCTGTAGTTCTTTGCAGCACACCTGCCTCGTCCCTAGCTCCAGTTTTCCTTCTTGAAAGCGAGCTGCACTGCGTCGTTCACGTCCTGCACTACGTAAGATGCCTCCACCAGGCTGGGGTCAAAGCAGAAGTCCCGATGCCCGTGGAACACAGTCTCCGTCACGCACTCCTCCGGGTTACTGGGAGCCTCGGCGTTGTGGCGGTAAACCCCGGTGCAGACCAGAATAGACTCGCAGCTCTCCATGGAAATGTTGCAGTCCTGCCTTTGCTCGGGCTGGTCCTCAGTCTGGACACTAGCTGCCAGTGGGCTCCTCTTCACCCCAGCCTGGACCTGGTTCTGCTGAGCTGACTTGAGGTAGCTGTTGTAGAGGTTTGCCCCATAGATATCGGACATGGGATTATCCCTAGACAAGGCCATAGCATGAAACAGAAATGAGAAACTAATGCACACATCAAGTTCTGGCTCTGGCAGACTGGGACTAAGGCAGCACTGAGAGAGGAAGGGGCACAAACACTCGGCACTGTCAAGAGTATCCCCCAGGCTGGGCCAGTGAGTGTATCTATTCCTGTAGGTGGTCATGGGGGATCCAGCGATGTGCCCTGTTCAGCCGTGGTGAAGGCCACAGGCTTCACAAATACCTTTTCTCAAAGGCAAAAAGACACATCCAAAGCACTCATAGCAGGTTCTGCCATTACTGTAATGCAAACCCTATGATCTGAGAGCGTTTAACAAAGGGGCTAATGGGTCTGCCTCTGGGCAGACTATCTTTTTCTTTATTCCAATCACATTACATTCACTCTGCATCCTGCAGTAAGAGCTCTCCTTGGCTGACAGTGCCCTTCAAACTATTAGAAGTGTAGGGTGCAAAAATCTAGCAACTCTTTGTTCTAGGAGAGGAGCAATGACTTGGGGATTTTGGTGCTCATTTTACAAATCCCCATAAAGATCTTTACTTAAAAGAAGCCAGGATGCAACTCCCTAAGGAAGCAAGTAGGAAAAAACAGTCTCTTACCCAATTGCATAGAGGCGTCGGATGGGAGACTTCCAGCCTTGCTTCTCAGCCTGCTGCTTTATCAGGTATTCGGCATAGCGGTAGGTGACTGTGCTGGGTTTGCCAATCAAGGCCTCGTACTTGAGCTCACGTCCTGTCACCTTCTTATAGATGTTCTCCAAGCAGAGAAGGAAAGTGCCATGGCCAAACCTGCTTAGGAAAGGAGGTCATCAGTGCCCCTAGTCATGACACTTGTGTGACAAACTTCCCTCTGCGGGAGGGTCATCCACTTAATCCAGGGTCCTGCATGGTTTGGCCCTCCTACACAGACAGTCATCTGGCTTTTGTTTCTTGAAAGCTTCAGTCTATGTCTCTCGTACAATTTCAATGTCCCTACTGCCTGACTCTAACCTTAAAGAAATGTACTGTGTAAGAAAAGATCTGCAGAGGAGCTGTATTAACCAGGCTAAAATAAATACTGACATGCATTTTACCTGGGCATCTTGGCTTCAGCCATCCACAGAAGATCCATGTTGCAGGCAAGAACGGGCAGATGAGGGTACGGTATGTCTTCCAGCTCTGCCCCAGGGTTCCCGTTGCTCAAGAGTACATCAATAATAAGTTGCAGACTTGTCTCCCACCTGACCGGCTCTCCAAACAGAATCACCCCTGAAATATTCAAGAGATGCTTGGAAACTCCCATCACCCAAGTACAGGTCCTACTAGCAAAGGTATCATGTCTGCCACACCGCATGCTTTCCCAGAGGAAATAAACCAGCTGTCCAGAAGGAATAAAAGAGCCATCCACCCTTCCGGCTGTTCTCTCTGCCGGGATGCCATGGCTAATACCGCTGCACTCAGAGCACAGCTGAGAGCCAGGCTCCAGTTTGCACAGCACTGAGCTGTGCCCACCACCACTTCCAGGTGCGGGAGCAGGGTACAGAGAGCAGCCTGTGCTTCATGCTGTGCAACTGCAGCTACGCTGCCTCCACGCTGTATCCTGTCCAAAAGCTGCCTGTGGATACTGGTGAGCTGATATTAGCTGCCCTCGCAGCTGGCTGGCCTCACTGCTATTTCTGCTTGCTGGGCACACGTAAACAAAGGCTACTGCTTACCTTCTATAGTGGGGAAGTCAGTGGTTGGAGGAGGCTGCCAGAGAAAAATAAACGGCTGAGTTAGTAACACAAATGGAAATGCCTTCTCCAAGACAGAAATAAAAACGCTTCCTCTGATACTGCCACGGCTGATAAAGAGGCAGGACAAAGCCCCTGATAGGCCATCCTGAATCCCCCAGATTTTCTTTGACCTCCACCCTACATATTGTGTTTCACAGATCCTGCATTCCTGTCCCTCTGACCTGGAGACATTACACACACTATCTTGCCAGTCACTCTAAGGAACAGCAATGAAACACAGCGTGGCATGAGGAAGAAAGATTTTTTTTCAGCAGGAGCCAACACTGGAAAGCACAGAGAGATGCTGGCTCCTTGGTTAGAGAGAGGCTCTCACGAGAGCAGGCCCCCAGCAGCCGGCTGCTCTGAACCTTTGCAGCTTCTCCCCCCATGCTATAAGCTGTAATATAGGAGACCACCCATTCTATTGATGCATCAAGAAATTACCAGCTCCTTTGGCCTCCGGCTTTGATCCACCATATCCAGTAGGGGAAAAGCTTTCCTCAGTGCCTCTATGGTGACCACGTGCTTGAAGCCCAAGCTATTTCAGATTATCAAGGAAAGATACAGATACTTTTTAAAGAAATAAACTATTTGCAAAGGGTATCTACAGCACTAAGAAACACAAGCTCTAGTAGTAGAGCTGTTACTTATACCTGATAATTGGTTAACTTCACTGCTTTCAGTCAAATTGCATGTTCTGCATCAACTTAAGGGTTGAAAAGACTGGGGAGATTTACTTTGCCATTAGCAGCCCCTGGTGGTAAGTCAAGAGAAGAGATTGCTCCAGGGCAGACAGGGTGTCCTTTGGGAAACCTTTAAGCCCAGAATTTGGGTACTGGGCAGTGCTGGGGGCTGAACAGGCTCCTGGACTGAAGCTGAATTAGTGAAGCTCTGCATCAGCCTAACTGGAGACAAGAAAATGGTGCATGCTGATCAACCTAGGCGAGGGCAGCCCGAGGTGCATTTGCTTACAGGGCACCTTGCCATTAGCTTCCTCTGCTTGCCCTGGGGAAAGGACAGGATTTTGCACCAAAATGTATTCAAATGAAAGTACAAGGTTTGACTCTGTGTGCACGTGTGTGTGCACACACACAAGTGAAGGGTCTGTTGTTCTGTTTCCCCGTTCATATTGCTGTCTGCCAGACCCATTAAGTCAACTCAAAGATTCTGTTGGAACTCAAGTCCACAGCATGAGAGAAGCTAAATGAATAGTAACAGATTCAGATGCCATCCTCTTTACCAAGCTAACCCTGGCATATATCTTTCAAGATATATTCCTCTTGAAGACGAGGAGAAGCTGCTCATGGCACTTCAGTGATGAAGCTGAAAGGCTGAAATGGTGAGCAGTTATGTCCAAAACAGTGCAGCTGGTTCTTCCTGCTTGCAGCCACAGACTATGCCAGACCTGCATAGGTCTGGTCCCTGCCCATTAAAGGGATATGCATGTGGGATTCTCTTAAAATGTTATCATATTTCTGGGAGAAAGCTTAATTGTGGAGTGTTAGGTGAAATCTGCAACTTAGTTTGCCATCAAAAACTGGGTATGAGAATAATACTATCCCAAAAAAGAAGAGACTCAAAGCCTGCGAGGTCCTCAGAGGGACATACCACCAGGAGGAGAAGGAATGCATCTCACAGAAGAACTAATCAGTGTGAGACATGAAATGCAAACCAAGAAAAGCCAGAAGGTGAATAACAGGTAAATTATGCGTGCCTGCAGTTCAGCCTCTCCTCAGGGTCCCTCCCCATAAGACAAGGCCGGTGGCCTTCCTGCTTCCTTGCTCTCCCGCAAGCTGACTGTGCAAGTGCTCCAGGCAGAGGCTGGGTTGGGAGAAGGGAGCTTGGGGGGG
>NW_010581189.1:148715-161551 GCF_000705375.1 Tinamus guttatus | reverse complement strand
GGGAGAGAGGGGCAGCGCCGGCAGCGGAGGGGACGGCGCCTTTCACGGGGCCCTCCGCTCTGTAGCCGCCCGCGGGCATCAGGCCCCAGCGAGGCGCATTGCAGTGGGCAATAACATGTGGGTCACGACGTCCTCGTCCTTAGCGGCCCATCTTGGCCCCTTGGCAGAAAATGAGCCCTCGGCACTCTAGGGATTCACCAGGCAGCGCTTGAAAGTTTCCTGAAAGCTACTGATTTGTGTGTCAGGGGCACAGCACAGAGAGAAGGATGCTGATAATGGTGTGTTTTGTAAGAATTCACTCCAAGGCGGTCCTTGGGGTGCTCTCACGCTTTTCTCTAAAACCTATTGTCATCTTCGTTAAGCACACTTCCCTTTTCTTTTTTTGGGGAAAGCTGTGCGGATCACTAACAAGGAGAGCTCGAGGCTGGAAGAGAGGTGGAGGCTCAGACCCCTCCACGTGAATTACACAGGTCCTTACAGAGGTTTAATTAACCACTTCCCAAAACATATCAGTAGTGGGGACTGGTAATTTCATTAGGGAACATTTTCCAGTTCTGCGTGGCCCTCACAAAGGTTTCACGTCTCAGGATCGCACTGTACTTCAAGCTTATGACAATTTACCCTACTGAATTCAGTGGACATGCAGAGCGACTTAACAGCAGTTTTTTTACACCCATGCAAACTGCCATGTCTTCACTCAGTGTTTTTCCAATACAAACCACAGGCTTTTATTCTACAGATCACCGTGTTTTCCACAACTCTGCTCATTATTTGTCCTCTGTGATGCACTCTGTTCCAGTGGTTCCCTTCTTTTTCTTAACGCTGAGGCACAATCTTCATACAGGATTTTGCTGAGGTTTTTCTAGTGCTAAATTGAGCTAAAAGTTTATTTAATGACCACAGAGAGGAAACAATGTTTGTTTACCTTCTGAATAGGCTTATCATCTCCTGACTTCCTTAATAAAGACAGGTTTGGCATATATGACTCCAGGCATCCCAATGTGATTATTTGTTTTCCTTGTCGTTGTTTCCATGAACTGCGATGCTAATTCATTTTTGACCCACTTTTAACTCCCAGGGCCCTTTCTGTGGAGCTATTACAGCATCAGCAACAAAAGGTTATACGTTTGTCTTAGTGGTTAGATATGTCTAGATGGTTATTCTTCCTTAAGGGCCCTTGCCGCTACTGAATTGCCTACCATTTATTTTACATCATTTCTACAACCTGCCAAGATCACTTTTATTTCTTTGAAGAGTTTGCAGTTCCTGCAGAATTGATGCTGACCTCAGAGATGCTGCTTGGGGGATGCAGTCGTAGCAGCCTCACAGCAGGCTGTTGTGGAATCGGGCTCAAGACCTTCTTCCAGTAAAACAACTGAGCCAATTACTGCTACTCTTAAATATACCTCTTAGCTGATTACACACCCACGTACAGACTGGGGCCTTCCATCTAGAAGACTTTGTTTCCCTTGGCTGCCAAAGAAAATAAGGTCAGAGAGAGAACCACAGACTCTCTAAAATTACAAACAAACAAACAAAAAACTTCAAATGTTTCTCAACTACCCACCAAGCTAGTTATTTCTGGCAGAGAGGGAAAAAAATATATATCCATTTGCTGTGATTTGCTCTGGTTACAGCTAAGAGGGGTTTATGGTGTGTAGCGATACGGCCGCTTGCGGGCTCGGGTTCTCGTGCCGGCATCTTGGGGGTGGCGGGGGCCGCGGGCCGCCCGTCCCGCGGGCTGCGAGCGCTTTTTTTGGGACCGGCATGGAGGCCTGGGCTCCGAAGGGGATCTGGTGCCCTTCAGATTTGGTGCCTGCCACCTCCCGAGGGTGGGGAGGGGAGCCGCGCTTCTGGCTGGGGTAGCCGCCTTCGAAGGCGTGTGTGCCTCAGCCAGTCCCTGCGAGTGTTCCCGGGAGGCTGGCAGGGATGCTGTATTTATTTTTACAAGGAAGGTTGTCCAACAGGCTGAAGTGTTTATTTTTAAACCACCGCAGAGGGTGTTTGCCAGCAGCCGGACGCAAGCTGAACCTGCCCTGCTGGCAGCAGCATGGCTGCCAGGCGCTGCCCTAAAGTTCCTGGTTTGGCTGCTGAAATTCGGCCCACCCGAGACCAGCAGCCCTGAACTGGAACCCCCTCATCACTGTGCTAAATGTCTGGTAGCGTAATTGTCCCCTGAAGAGCTGAGACTTTCTCACTGGCTCCACTAGGAGCTTCTTGTTTTGCATGTTATAGGTGGACCTTACAATTCCTCTACATGTACATCTGGTAATTGCCATATCCCATAACACCCCAGTGCAACGGAGATGTTTGTTTGTCCCCGATCACACCAGCCCACAGGAGAGTCTTTTTTCTACATTTATACAGTACTTGAAGGCTTTTTTTCCCTTCTTTTCATAGCTAGCTTTAAACACAAGCAAAACAATCAGTTACCCACAGCCTTCTCCTGTGGGTTCCTATGTAAACTTTGCAGCTGTGTTTTCCCTGGACTCTTAGCCCTGTCATCACACCCCCTCTCTTGACCTTCTAACATCCCCCTTGAAAGCAGCAATACCTTCAGTCTCCCTTCCAACCATTGAGGCTCTGCTGGCCTGTACCAACCCCCCGCTCCAGTTTCTCTCTTTCTCCACAGCAGCTTGCTCAAGGAAATGACGGACAAGCTAAAGGTTGAGAAAATACAGTAAAATGCCTTTCTTATCCTGTAATGACCAAGGGGGAGGACACAGCCTGATAAAAATGACAAGCTGGTAGAATTGAGAACCAGACCCTTCACCTGCCTGTCCCTCAGTAGACAGGAAACACTTGATCCACTTGCCATAATTGCAACTGCTACAAGGCTTTAAAGAAAAGAATTATGTATTTGGCCAATTAGGGCTACAAATCTCTGGCCAAAGAAATGTCCTTCTTCTACCTGTGAAGAGACGAATTCACAGACTTATAGGACAAAAACCTGAAGCAGGCTGAGCAGTGGGAACCAATGGAAAATACCTCTACAGTTCTGTGTTTTTTAGGGCCAGACAGGCAGCTTTGCTTAGGATTTGGCATCTGCTTATTTTTACTATTGTGATGGAGGCTCATGTGAAACTTAGGTTCAGCTGCTCATTTGGACCTACCAACCATTTTATTTCTCTCCCTGAATTTATCTCTGCATGCATTGGCATAATTTTTGACAGCAACTACTAGTGCTGGGTCAGCTGTTTCCTGCCAGTAAGTGATGGGGAGGAACATTTCATTTATTAAAATGCCCCAAAGGCAGTCTAAGCTGCTGTGCAAGAAAACACCAATAGATTCGTGACATGGTATGCTACTGGCAAAGCTCTATCCGCTTCCCCTTTAAACAAAATGAACCTGAAGATACATGGGACAAGACTGATAGGGGAAATAACAGGTGTAGGACTTGCTATATCCATATGACTGCTTGGAATAAGTGTACAGAAACTTCCTCGGATTTTCTGCTCTCCTTCCTTGCTCCTGAGACTGGATGGATAGTGAAGGCAGGCTGTTTCAGCCACGTTATCTCTGTCCTGCTCAATGCAAGCTCCCCACGTCTCATCACCCCTGTGGCTACTTCTAGCTCTGCTCATCCAAACACCTCCTTCATCTCAGGTTTTTACGTTCTATTGTCGGCCCTTTCTTCCCGATATTTGCCATTAGTACTCGGGGCAAAGTGCCTTCAAGCTGTGCCGTGCAGCTCGCTGATGCTCCCCAAAGCACTTGGCAGCTTTGCGAAGGATGGGCTGGTCACATCATAGTGTTTGTGCTCTCCTCATTGCCTATTAGGTTCATGCCAGAAGCAGGTAAATGGACCTTTGGTTGCTTCTTCTGCTCCATGCTGTAGGTGCCACAGCAGTGGTACCCAGCTGTAGTAGGAGGAGATAGCACAGGCAAAACACGTCTATCGGGCTATCTCTATGCAACGATATGTCCCAGAGATGGATGCAGCTTTAGTGTGGGCTGGAGAGGGGGAGAGCTGGGAGACCTGCGCCGCGCAGAGCCGTGCGGCTCAGATTTGTCTGCACGGTGCGCTAGCCCCATGGATCAAACTGCCCTTTGCTTCATGCTGTGAAGACATTGCAGACTCGCTCATAATTGTACTCCAGCTTGAGTGATGTGAAACATCGCTCTGCACATACCAGCATAAAACCCCGCATAAAATACAGATATCACAGTCCTTTTTAACAAAAAAAGGGGAGAAAAAAAACCCTGCAATAGAAAGAGGTTTAGAGATTGAAATATATATTGAAAGAAACAGACGAGAGAGCATTATAGATCATGTATTTGTATCACAAGGGAACAGGGAACCAAAGTACTGTGGGTAAGAAGATGGACTGGCAGCAAAATCCTTTAAATGTTACTGCAAGTGCTGGGAGCTGAGTAGCTGAGTCCCAGCCAAGTCCCATAGCCAATTTTCTCCTAAGCTTTAGAGACATATGAATGGATTGATCTTTTTTAACTGCTGTGGTGCAGACTAAATTCCTATGTTTTGGTACTCCTGTGGTTACAGGCAGACCGATTCAGTCTAGGTTTTACAATTCATACCCTTCCCTGAAAAAAGAGCACACTCTAAAGGTTGATCCCCAGAAACAAAGCAGTCCAGCCCTACTCCTATCTATCTCTTGAAGGCCCTAAAAGAGGTAACGCTCATCTATTGCCAGAGGGATTGACCTGGGATTCCCAGTCATCATACGTGGCAATGACCTGTTCAAGGAGATAGAAAGAATGAGGTTCCACTAGAACCAAGAGCCTCCATTCAATTCAAGGTCACATTTAAATAGATGTGATTGGGATAAGAAAGCTTCTGCTATCTGACCAAACCCTAACACAGATTTCTTCTGGAGAAAGGAATCCCTAGGCTAGTCACAAATCCAAATGTAGGCTGGTGAGGGCCATGCTTTACCCTTCTGAGGGCTCCATTTGAGGAATTTGTGATCATCCCAGACTTGCCCAGCTTGAAACCCCGCAGTGGCTGCTGTGCTGCTGTCCTGAGCAGCATCGTCCTGGTGGGCTCCAGACGTTGGGGAACAACACATCACAGTTCCTGTTGCAAAGTACGGCGGTGACCCAATGCACAGGAGGCTCTTCATAGGAAGGTGAGCACCATACAGACAAAACAGGCAAGCTGGTCGTAGCAAGTGTTCAGCAACCAGCAGAGCTGACCCTGCTTTGCTGGTAGTGACGGGGGAGAAATACAGGTAACCAAAAGGCCATCAGTGGTTCAGCCCCCAAGAAAATACGTGCAGGAAGCATACAGGTCAATACTCTAAGAGCTAAAACCTTTCCTGCTTACTAAAGTAGGAAAGGAATAGCGGTGGGTAAACCTGTGCTAAGGACCTCAGCTCCTCCCACACACAGTCTCTAGCGATTAGCTTCACCGTGCGGCAGAGAGGCTCGCTAAAGGGAGGACCAGCTCATAGCAAATAAGAGATCTTCCTCCAGCAACATGGAGCAAGCTGAAATACCAGGGGGCTCCGAGGGACTTGCTTTTATGTCACTTGTTAGCAGTTGTTCCACCTATTTGCAACCCATCAGCATAAAAGAAAAGACATTGCTCCAGTCAGCACTAATAATCTGACTCCAAGCAAGGGCAACCTCGAGGACTTGACTTTGAGCCCTGTATGCGGCCCCCACAGAGGAGAAGGTGCTCCTCCTTGGCTCCTCCTCCGGGATAAAGGTCCTTCCCACCACCAGCTCTGCATGGAGACCGAGAAGGGCTAACCTGGCAGGAGCAGCTGCTGGGCTTCAGAGGAAGGTGTGGGTCCTGTGGGCAGAGAGCTGGAGTGGCACTAGCCGTTGCTGGAAGGGGTAGTGGTGTGAGGAGCTAAACTCGCTTGGTTAGCAAAGTGTGTGAGTGGGTTCCCACTTTTTTTGCTTTCTGTGGTTTGTTTTTCTGCGGGTTTGTGTTCTTCAATCCAGATGCCTTCAGTTTGTTGTGGCTTTGGTTTGTTTTTGCCTGAGATAGCTAGATGTAAACTTGCAGTGTATGAAATGTGGGCAGATTAATACTTTGCATGCAAGGGAGGCACAGGCTGTGCAGCTTGATCAGCTTCTTTAGTAAGTGGTCTTTTGTCCCACTCCGGTGTTTTACCTGAGGGCAGTGGAAATAAACACTATGGCCAGGCAGCTCCAAACAATTAGCAGAAAATGTAAAGACTGATGATTAGTCTGACCTGTTCAGATCAAGCAATGACAGACAGAGCAAGTCATAGGCTCTGAGGAGGGAGGAATCTCAGTGGCAAAAAGTGTAAATAGTCCGTGGCAGCCCCCTCAGCTGAGGCAAACCAGTGTGATCCCCCTGAAGCCAAGAGAGAAACTAGCTGATCCTGGCTGCATAGTTGGGCTATGTGGCCTTTCAGCATTTGTGCTGAAGTTGCTTAGCACCCCGGTTAAGATTTTTTAGAATCTCCCTTATACAAAGCAGTCATCCTGAAACTATTCCTTTCCCCAATATTTCTGATGTTGCTAAGCAAGGGAATCTGCTTGTCTCAATACTACTTATTGTGTAGTTGCCACAATACCTTTCTGCCAAAGAACTGGTAGCTACAGATATCCTTGTGAAAATACCGGATATCAAAAGCATGAGAGTAGCTCTTCCAAGGTGAAGATATGTCTGATATGGACATAGGCTGAACAAGGGCACATCTCTGCTCTGATTTAGGCAACACAGGCCCACAGTGGAACCCCCGGAAACAAAAAGGAGCTTCCTTTAAATGCATAGGCCTGTATTAACATGTCCTTGTGCAGGATCAGAGTTTTAATTAAGCTGGGCTTGGGAAGTCAGGGTGTTTTGTGTGTGTGTGTGTGTGTGTGTTTTTTTTCCTTCTTAGTTGAAAGATGTTTCCGTGCGACCTGAGGACAGAAAAGGGCTCTGCCTGAAAAAACCTGTCAGCAACTGAGGCACTTCTTTTTAGTTTTGTGATCCCCGTGTGAGCAAGCTTAAACGTTCTGGGAGCATTTGTACAGTTCCATCAACTTGTTTGCAGCACTGGTAAGTCCTGAAATAGCAGACGTCAGGCCTATGACTGGTTCTTCGACCTAGCAGTGCTATTTTGGCAGCAGGCCCAGGGTTAAACATAACAAGAGTCATTTTCAGTCCTTGCTCTCCTGAAGGTCAGTGGCCCAAATGGCTCGATGTTTGTCTTAGCTGTTTCCGGACAAGGTCTGCGTTTTGTAATGATAAGGCAAAATTCAGAGATCCTCGTGTTGGCAATCTCCCACTACCTCTAATTAGAAACCATGTTTTCCCTGAACAAGGATGTTGGGATTTGGTCACTGGCAATTTCTAACTGTTTTGACTATGTCATTTTGAGCGGGGCATTTTGTTGTTGTTGTTACTGCCGTTATAACGGCTCATGACTGCATTTTACCTGCAGTCAATGACTTCTGCAGTGTAGCACAGCTCAGTCTTAGCATTAAGTCTACTTTACAAGAATCATCCATTCCCAAGTGAGACTTACAGGCTCGTCCGCTCAAGCCCCGTGGAAGAAGCACTCTCTGCATTAGCAATAAGCCTGGCTCACTCTGACTTGCCAGTTGCTTTCTGAGATGGCTCTCCTCCCTTCTATAGCTCCCTCAAAAAGCTGTCAGAGAAATCTGCTATGAACTGGTCCCATTTTTTCTGCCAGACCTCTTTGGCCTTGGCTTTCTCTTCTGGTAGCATGGCACTGTATCTGTGAGGAGAAGAAAAGCCAGTATGAGATGAGGAGGCAGGGGCAGCTATTTCAAGATCAGTGGCCACAATGAAAAGGCAGAAGCAGCCACAGATTAACCCTTACAGGACATTCCTACACCGCACGGAGTAACCCAGTGTGAAGAGCCCTGAGCTCCTGACCGCTGGGCTCATGCTGGGACCGGGGACACCACAGCCCTGCCAACAGCTGCCAAGTCCTGCACTGCAAGGACAGACCACCTCGGGCTGTGTTAGCTGGGGGGATCTCTGACCAGCACCCAGTGGCTAGTGCAAAAGGGACAGGCTACCGTCGCTTTGAGATTGTCCCTGGACTTGCCCCAAATCAGGAGGGAATGAGTGTTTGTCATCTCCCCAGCCGTGTGGGGGCTTGGGTTTGACGTGAGGAGTGGCACGGGATTTGGCATACAGACAGAACTCCAGGAATGTGCCAGGAGACATCGGACAACCATGTCCAAAATATTTTGGGACATTTGGTGCTGTCCAGATAAACAGAAAGAGTGGTTAAACAAACCCAAATTACATGCTGGCAAACTGTTTTCCTTTGTTTGTCCACTGGGCTATGGTAAGCACCAGAGCAAATCAAATTCAAGCAGAAATAGACAAGTGATATAAAAAGTTCTTATATGGAACATAACATGTTTTTTTTTTTTGGAACTTCCCCTTCCTAGGATGAGGTGCTTGAAGTAACTTTATACAGGATGGAAAAAGAGACTAAACTGAGACACTGTGTTAGAGAAAGGCTCTCTATGGCACGGACCCCAGAGATTCTGGGGATCCCATATTCTGCTCTTGGAGGAGATGCACAAAGTGGACTTTGGATTAACAGCCCAGTCCACAGGACAGAAGATACTCTGCAGCTAATAACCAAGTAAGATAAGTTTCCAGAGCAAGGTAGTATTACCCTTAGTATTACAACAGCTAGGGAGGTAAAGAACTTACTTTATAGAGTTCAATGCAAGCTGCTTTAAGGTCCTCAAGTCAGCGCTCACCCCTCCGATGGCCATGAACACCTCGTAGAAGTCATAGGAGACACCCTTTGCCCCAAAGATGGGGGGATCATCAGGGCTGATCACAATGGGGTGTCCTTCAGCCATGAGGTTGGCTGCGGGATGAGTCCGCAAGTCAGCCACAAATAGCAGCACCTCAGTGGGAAAGCGTGAGAGACAACACCAAGTCATGTTATTGCTCTACCCATGGCTGCACAATGGCACCCATCACACCACCACCTAGACCTACAGCTGCCTGTGTCAGCTGCTAGTTATGAGGGAAGAAGAGCTTCCAAGGGATATTCAGAGCATCTCTGCTCTGAATTGCTGCAGGAGGAGCTTACCTTTCTCTACTGACTATACAGGGAGATTGGTCTCTTAGGTTAATCACCTAAATCAAAGCCAGTGATTTGAATAACTTTGGCTTATTTATAATAATTTGAGTGAAAGTGCTTCAAGTACTGTCTTTTAATAGCTTACAAGTTTACCATGACACTAAATGCAAGGTATCTGGGGCCAGTATCAGGGATGTCTCCCTCAAAGCCCACATGGGTACATCTGCAGCCCAGAGCAGGCCTTCTGCTATGCCGAGGGAACAAAGTGCACCATGCAGCTGTGTTGCAAGAATTATGAATTCTACAAAACCAAATGGACTCCCAGTTGCTATCCCAGCTTCTTGACCTCTGGCCCCCCTGCCTATATAAACTGTTTTTCATTATGCCTCTAGGTGCCTCTCTGGCTCTCGACCTTGTTGTCTTCACTAGGGAGAAGTCTGACTTCCCAGGCCTCTCTGAATAGGGATTTGAAATATTTTTGAGCTGAGTGGTGTCAGAAACCTTGCACATAGACAGACTGTGTCTGCACAACAGGCTGCAGTTTAATGTGCAGAGAAAAGTTAGTCACCTGAGTGCAACAAAAAAATGTAACATTCATAGCATGGAGCCCTCCAGCTCCCTGCTGCTCTTAGCTACTAGGGTAAATCCAGGTCCGATGTCCCAACCCCTGACTTAAGACCTAAGCTTTTATCAACATACCTGGTTGGAGATTGGACAGACTTCTATGGGAATATCCCTCTTCAGAGATAAATTTTTGGCTACTGGGTGTTTATTGAGGGCAAGGCCATGGCCAATCCGGCTGGTATTCAGTAGCAGAGCATCCAGCACATTATTGTCTATAGAGGTGCCCTGCCAGTCTGAGGAAAGACAGATAAAATCATTACTGTGCTGTAAGGAAATACATCTTCTCAAACTGCTAGATGGTTTTGTTAATAAAGTTATCAACAGCAATGTGAGAGGGTTTCTCATGCTCCAAGTCTCAACTTTACCACAAGATGAAACATACTTGGAAGTGCCCGTGGCTATCCGTGACTATAAAGGGAGCCCAGGGGGACTAATTCACATGTAGATATTTTCTCTGGAGATGTCACCATTCAATAAGCACAATGCAGTGGTTAGACAGAACTGTCTTACATGGTGGGTTAAATCCCACCTGTATAGGTGGAATAATATATTGCAAATAAGCAGACTATCCCAGGAAGGAAGGGCAACAGTCTGTTTTGGTAAGTGTATTTGGTATTGTAGTTGGCACAGCCATTCTTTCATCTTAAAATGCAAACTAAAGACTGATGAATTCTGCTGCTGTGGATGGGAGGTGGATGCTGCTCTAAGGAGGTAATGGCTGAGTCACATCAGCAGTGATTTCTCCTGCTGCATAACTCCAGGTTACACATAATAATGTGGGACTTGTGTCCTCGTACTAACCGGTCTCCCCAGCATGGAAAAAGTATGGCAAGTTGACCCCAAGGGAATATGGGATGGTCAAGGCATCCTTCAGCTCCCATAAAGAATGACCTTCATCCTCATTGCCTACCTGGGGAGGAGAAACAGAAAATGTGTTTTTGACCGTGCTCTGGAAGATCGTGGGACTCACAGCTAGAAATCACTACATGGTGCTAACTTTACTGAAATTACGATGTTGTTTTTTAGAGGGGAAGGTGCTTGATTCTCTTAAGTCTTTTTGTTAATTATCCTTAGCAAAATCCTCAGTTAGAGTTTTTTTTTTTTGACTCATTTAAGTAGATTTCAGTAGATTCAGTAGAACAACAGAGGATCCAGCTCTGGTATGAAACATATGCTGAACACATAAGTGGTTACATTGCATCTCTAGAGGCTAACTCAAAGTCATGGAAGAAACACAGTTACCAGGTCAAAGCCTGCCAGGAAGTCTGGGAAGCGGGCTCGGAGTGCCATGGCAGTGACGATGACGTCTTTTATCTGGGAAACATTCAGCCTCCTAAACAGCAAGAGAGAAAGAGCAGTGCAGAGGATCACTTCCATGGGCCTGCTTGCTTTGGGTCTGTTTAACTTGTGAAATGGAGTGTTTGGGGTTATTTCCAGAAGTCAAGTTCCTCCCGAATCTAGCAACCAGCTTCACGTCTACAGAGTAACAGCCGTAGAAAAAAAAATGATACTATGAAAGGACCCCCCCAGCCACCGCATGACTAGACCATTCAGTCATTTGAGCTTGAGGCATGCTTGTCCAAGATTTGTTGGCTTTCCCACATACGAAGCAGGGAATAGAACTGCATGAACAAAATGTTTAAATATTTGTTTCCCTCTCTGCTGTTTCGTTGGGAGGTGGGAGAGTGGGCATTTAAATAGAGTTTTAAAGTTAGGTTTCTTCCAGGCCCGTCAGACTTGAACATCACAGTGTGTTTTGCAGACAGACACAAGCTCACTCTGTCCATATCCGGGCTGGCCAGAGGCAAGCCAGCCCTGAACTGGAAACCACGTCATGCGGAGCTGGAGCAAGTAAGTGCTGCTGAGAGGTATGTTATATTTGGTCAGGATCACCTCACATGACTTCATGGCATCTGGCTGACTTGGAGAACAGCCTTGTATCTGCCCGCAAACAGCAGCATGAACATACCATACAAAGGCTGCCAGGAGAAGAGGATTTGCAGGGTCCCGCAAAGGCCTTTGCAATACAGAGTGCCCAAACTCGGGCACTTCTGTCACTGCTTCAGCTTCCAAAGAGGGAGAGTATGTCCAGGCACAGGAGGAGAGGACACACGGCTTGGACACGTACACACACAAGCAGCCTTCCCCTCACTCATTCCTATGCCCAGGCTCTTATAGACACTTGCCTGTCCAGGCACACGCCATCAAGTAAACCTGGTTGTTCTGCACGTACGCAGGCTTGATGTTTTCTTATCCTCAGCCTCCTACAAGTGCCAGGAAATGCTGCAGGAGTCAGTATCCAAAGTCTGACGAACCACGCAGGCACTGCCAACAAGCTGTAGCAATTCCAGCCCATCACTCAGAAAGCACTGATCCTCCTCCAGCTGCCCAGGCTGCTCTCATGCCCACCACTGCCTCCACTATAACGTAGCTGGTTATGCCCCGTCACTCTTAGCCATGTTCAGCCCCTACCTGTGTGCTGTATATATAATCTTTGCTCCAACAAAGTCAGGATGATCTTTCACAAATTGCTTGGTCACTTCCTGGTACGCTGCCATGGACCAAGACTTGTCATGCCGAGTGCCATCGAGTTCGTACACCTGTGGGACAAAGAAGTGCAGGTCAAACAGGAGTTAGGAAAGGGGTTTTGTTAGAGGGAGGGAGAAATGAACTAAGGAAAACACTCGGAGAAACACTCTGCTGCATTCCTGGCAGCAGGCAGGAGGGAAAAAAAAAAAAAAGGGCAGTTGAAACTTTTAAAATATTTTAACTTTACAGTATTTTCTTTTTGAAGCCTTTACCAGCTGGCGAGAACTGAGAAGTGCGTTTACTCCCTACTATACGATACAAGAAACAAGCTTCTCCATGTTCAGACACGGAAAGCAGCGCCCTTGGATATCCTGAGGAGACCATGACCTCTGACTCATGTATGTATCAAATGCTGGAGCATTCGTCCAGCTGTCTGGCTGCTCATGTACACTCTATGCCTTGCGGTTGCACTCTGTCAGCAAACGCAGGCCCAAAGCATGCAAGGGCTGGGCTCTGTAAGCTACCAGCCGGGCTGGCCTTCAGCTCCCCTCTGCCTGAGGTTTGCTCCATGACCTTGAGTAGGTCATTTAATCCCTGCATGGTTTCCCAGGTCTGTGGGTGAAAATCATCCTTTTTGCATGCGCTGTCTCATCAGCTTACTTTGTGAGTTCCTCA
>NW_010581189.1:133863-148673 GCF_000705375.1 Tinamus guttatus | reverse complement strand
CTACATGCCCTGACTGCTACTAATCCACAAAGGCACTGCCTGAAGCTTGTAACCAATGGAGGCTGAAATTCACTCAATCAATTCTCTTCTTTTCCTTCTTTCATTTTCTTTCCCCTTCTCTTCTCCACTCTTAAACTGGTTCACTCCACCCTCTTATTTTCCTGCTGGTGCTGCTCCCTTGCATTCACGGCAGTCGCTAAGCCCTGCACCCCATGTGGCTTTCCCCTTGTAGGCACCAGGAGCCATGGGGTGGCTGCAGATTATCAAAGGGAATTTTCCACTACTGCAGCTCACAGGAATCTGAGACTTTACACAGCTGAATTTGCAAACACAGCTGGATTTGAGGGAGCTTTTCTACAATGTTTGCTGTTTCCCAGTAAATCCTGACTTTCATTTACTTGTCTCCAGTCACCGCATCTGGCATGCCTTGCTGCAAGGCCAGCTTTTGCGGAGTGTCAGTGCCATTGCCCAAGCCTTTCAGAGGACCTCTGGATGCACAGATATCTCACCATTCCCATCACATCCTGCTCACCTTGACCTTCACACTGCAATACTTTTCTTCCCTCTCATCTTCAGTTTGGCCTCGCTGGCTCTTTCCTGCCTGCACGGCTCGCAGGGGCCAGGATGCTCACAGCCCTCAGGACACTGCCCCAGGCACAGGCAGACTGCCCACACGTACCTCGTGGCACGCTGAGCTCCAGGCGCAAACAAGCCGGGGCTCTGGAGCCTCCCATGCCTGGAGCCAGCATGAAGGCCTGGATGGGAAGCAGATCTCCTGTGCCAAACCTCCCCTTGGAAGACATTACAACCATGTCTAATGGCTGCCTGTTAATGCAGGGTATTTTCCAGCCAGGCCCACGCACTCATTTCATTGCAGATATTCTTGGCCCAGAAACCTCTGTGACCTGGGGACATGCCAGCACTCACGCTGCCTCACAGCACAGGAATCCTGACATTGCTATTGTTCCCTCTTTCCAGGTACCCCAAAGACAGATGGTGACCGAGCTACTTCAGGAGAACTGGCTTGTAACCAACTCCCAACAAAGTAAGATGCATATAAGCTCTGTGTTTTTCTTCCCTTTCTTTTTTTCCATTTTCTCCTCTCCTCTCCGCTCCTCTCCTCTTTTCATAATACACCATTCTCATTTCAGGCATGATAAAGCGTGCCAGCCTGCAGCCCTGAACACCACAGCTCTATTTCTCCGTGGGGCCAGCCCAGGCCACAACAGGGCAAGGTCAGGCAGCCGCTCCCCAGCTGTCGATGTAGAGGCACTGACAGAGCCAGCTCAGCCTCCAAATTTGTAACCGTGCCGGCCTGCCGGCCCATGGGGTGGCCCTGGAGGACTCCCCGGCAGCCCCGAAGGCGCTGGGTTGCAGACAGTCATCTGCAGCAGGCCTGAGCCTGCCAGCCATTTCACACAGGGGCAATGATTTAAGTAAGTTGCTGGCAGACACGTTCTGCAGTCAGGCTACCAGGAAGGCATCAGCATGGCTGCGCTGTCCTCTGGATGCTCTGTTCCCCACAGCAAGCCTCTGCCTGCCCTCCAACACAAGGCACTAAGCTGCCCTGTCCCTTGGGTGCTGCCAGATGGACACTGCGTAGCAATTTCATTCCTGTTTTAATGGATTGTTTAGAACATGGAAACGAACGGTGTCATTAGCAGTGATGGCCCCAGTTTGTTTATTTTGATAAGGAATTTGCCTCTCTTGCAAAGCTCCCACTCGACAATCTCCTGCTTTGTGGAGGCTTATATGGAAAATGTACGCCTGCAGTATAGAAACTGTCACAGAGAAAGTACCAATTGTCATAACTATAAGATGGGAGTGGAGTCTGCTGGCAGCTGGGCTGGTGTCAGGGACGTTGTGGGTCTGTAGGATAGACTCACTGGCTGTAAGTGGTATGTAGGGAGAAATGTCTAAATTATTATCAAGTGATTTTAGTGTTAAAGGCAATGAAAAGGGTAGTTCATACCTCACAGAACTAACCTTTTAGGCTGTCTGCACACTTTGGAGGACAGTGTTTTGCCAGCTATTATTCCCTGAATAGTCTCTCTGAAATAAGCTGTAGATTTAAAATAATGTAAATATTGTAAGCAGGGAAATTATTCCAGAATAGCTTTAGCGGAACAGGTGATTCTGGTGCAAACAAATCCTAGATGTCTTCCCAACCAGGAATATTAGACACAGTTCCAAGTCAGAGTCTACCACACAGCTTTGCAGTGTTGCCACATTAGGTATCTTCCTCAATCATTAGGAACAAAGTACTTCTCATTTCCAAGCTCCTGAGTATGCAAATCTCCAACAAAGACCTTTGAATATGAGAAAGCTTTTCCAGCATCCTTACAGTGCCAGGTTCACAAACACCCAAAACCTAAATTCAAGATAGGGCTTGAGAAAAGTTATGGAGACACAGGATTTAAAAGGGAACTAGAGAAGCCAAAAAATATGTACCGCAGGCAGGAGAGCTCTTATCTCGACATACTGTATGTTGTCCTCGTAGAGTTCCAGCAGCCCCTGGTAGAAATAGGCCTTGAACACAGGTGCATAGCAGATAAGCCCAGAGGCAGTAAGAAAGACTTCTTCAAATCTTCTCCAAATGTAAGTCTCAGAAGGGTAGGCCAGCTCAGGGGCATCTGTCACCAGGGTCAAATTTCTCAGCAGGCTGTAGAAAAGAGTGAAGGGAAGAGGAAGAATTAGAAGAATGAACAAGTCAAATAGCTTTCACTATGCAGAAAGGCACCATCTGGAAACTCGGGTGACTTTTACATGAGGAAATAGGATTCCTCCAAGGTAGGTGAGAGTTTTATTATCAGAGATCAAGCTTTGCAGACATCACAGTCTCCCATCCACATCCTTGTAGATGAAGTAAGGCAGCACTGTCCAACTGTGCTGAAGAAAGCATTCATGTTGGCGAGGACCAAGAAGAGGCAAGGAGCAAATCCTATCCCAATTGAGGTCCAATACCTTACTTGGAGCCTGCTGGCAGTATATAAACAGGTGTATTATACTACTGGTACCATTATGAAGCATCCAGATAGGTTTTATATGGCTTATTCTACATTTATTTTAATGTTATGTACTTTAATATATTTATATTTAATGGCTGGGGGCCCAGATAATATCTGTGAATCAGAAATCCTTTTTCCCCCCAAGTGAAACAAAGCTGCAACTCCATCGGTTAAATGAAAGCTTGTACCTTAGATAACTTTTTCAGATTTATCTGCTGGGAAACAACCAATAAGAATTGTGGGTCCTGCCTTTCTCTTGCCTTCAGGATGGTAGTGTACTTGTTTCCTTCATAGACTCTGCTGGAAAATAAGCCTCTTTAAGAAACCCAGAGAGGCCGCAGGTTATTTTATCAAGTAAAGTTTGAGGGAACCAGTAATTGCATTATTGTTGAGTTGTGGGTGTAGCTATAGGCGAGCGTTTCCATTTGGGACAGGGTGAAAGTCTATTATTTGTGGGAAAGTTTAGAGTTTTCATTCTGTATGAAACTTTTCCTCTGACATCAGGTCCCTTTTTCAGCTGGCCACCTGAAGAAGATTTTTTAAGAAATTTCTCAGGCTGGAGGGCAAAGTCTAAGCGGCAATACAGGGAGCAATTAACCTAATTCCAGGCTGGACAAGCTAAAGCCACAAGCTAAAGAGAAGAGTGCTTGAGGCTCATGATATTACCAATCCTAGTAAGACTGATGTTTATCTAGTCTCAGAGCCTGTGCATGTTCAGATAGAAATACCTTCGTCCATGCTTCATCTTTCATCCAAGTATATGGTTTCTCTTTGATAACTGCTACTGATCTTTAATAATGTTTCGTGTTTGATGTCTTGCCCCTCATCCTACCACAGTACTCTTCTCTGTTATATAGGAGATGTGGGTTTGATTTGTGCTTGTATTATCTCATTCCAAGAAGCTTCTGTGGATGGAACTAAAGATTTCCCTTCTACAGATCTAAAGTATGATCTGGTCCAAACTTATAAACTAAGACATCCTGAGTGGGGGCATCACTTTGGAGTCGCTCCATTCGGAGCATAAAATGGAGCTGTTCCCCCAGCATCTGTGTGTTGGCTGCTCTTGGCTCTCTAAGGTCCCTCTTCCAGAGGCTGCAGTTTCACTTCTTCTTTGCTCTGTTAATTGGTTTGCTGGGAACAATTTTAGAAACAAAACAGTTTATCAGCGGAGACATTTGTACCACATTAAGGGCAAGATTTTAAATGCACAACAGTCAGGAAATTCAGAGTTAAGGTTTCCACAGCAACTTTAGCTCTGCCCTCTTGTGCATTACAATGGGGCCTTTCGGTCCATTATCACACAACACTGGGCAACCCCAGATACTATTCAGTAAACAAAGCAACAAAATGGAAAGGAACTGAACCATAACCAAGCAGGCACATGTGCAGCATTTTGTACCGCGGCCTGCAGTGGCGTTTGGCATTTCAGACATGTTCGGGGGAGCACTGAGGAGTGACATTGTAGCATCACCCTAGAAACCAGGAATGCAAGAGCCAGGGGCATCTTTACAGAGCTTATCTGACTGACAGAGCGCAGTCGGAGATTGGCCTCAAGCGGAGCGGGTGTGCGCCAGCTCCGCAGGGAGGGGAGAGAAGATTTTGTGTGGGAAGAGCTCGGGCTGTGCGGCCAAGCCTCTGGGAAAACGCGCGCCGCGGTCGCGCTCAAACCCAACTTTCCTGCTCCCCTCCTCGCCCGGCCTTGCTCCCACGCTCCTGCCTGGGCCCGGGGCCCGGCCCGGCCCGGCGCGGCGGCCGGGGCGTTCCTCCCGCTAGCGCTGAAAACACTGCGGGAAAAGCCTCCGCGTGGATCAAAAGACCTTGCAAGCCTGTTCTCGCCACCGTGTAGAGCTGCCTTTTAGATAAGGACCAACAGGTACTTGGGATCCAACTGTTTTTTCCCATTCTCCATGAGAACAGACTCCTTCCACAAAGAGCACTGACTGCTCTGCTCCTTATTTTTAAATCTAGCTGGGCAAACTTGGGGCTGTTTACTTAGCCTGTGCTCTTGGGCTAGATACAGCAATAAATCCCCACACCACCCTGCTCCTAAAAGCACATAAATCATCTAATGTATTTTATGATCCCCTTTCCTTTGAGACTGGTTATTGATCCTTAGAACTGTGAAGATTTATTAGGTAACAGTGATCCATGCTTGATAACAGGATAATCTCTTAAGGGTCCAGCCGGCCAATTTTGTACCAGGAGTTGTTGATGCAGATGAAGCAAAGCTTCATGAATACATTTTTGCTTGTTTTCTGGAAAGGAACTTACTCAGTGATCAGGTGCAGACTACAAATAGCTTTCCATGTCATATCATATATACAGTGAACAATGTTACTGCAATGCATGTGCCCAAAGGGGCACAACCAGAGTGACCGGCTAAGGATTATTTATTTTTGACAGTGTTTTTGCTGTCTTTTTTTTCTTTTTTTTTCTTTTTTTTCCCCTAACTGCTTTGTTTCCTTGCACTATATAATACCAGAGTGAAAGGTTGCTATTTCCTGATTTTTAAGTCTTTTTTTTTCTGCTGCTGCTGCTTTTCTATTCTAAATCAGTAATTCCACCACCCTCCTCACCATAGTTGCTGAATGTCTTCCAGTGGTGCATTAAAGAGTGTGACTAACATCTGTCACATGTGGTTCATTCGTTCTCTCTCTTCCTCTTTTCTTCTCCCCAAGGGGAGACTTGCAGAGGGAGGTGAATGTTTTGTTTCTCTAGTGGATTTTATTTTATTTATCTGTAATGTACACGCTGCCCTATTTCTCTGTGGCTAGGGCGAGCCAGAGGACACGAAGGGGAAGGTGCAGGAGGTCTGGGCACCCGTTAGCACCCGGGGGGATTCTCCCCACTCCCTAGGCCTGGCCTCTGTGTCAGCTCCCTCACAGATGACTTCATCCCTATGACAGAGAGCTCCACTGGGCCGCGGGAGACCAACTGCTGGGCATGGCCTGAATCCTTGGGCTACCGGGGGGAGGTTATTTCACAAATATCCGTAATGTCAATGCTGTTTCCCTCAATATCTCTTGGCGTGGTTATTGTGAGCTCTCACTTTACAAGTGGTGACAATTATGTGGCATTTCAAGGGAAAAAATGGCACTCTCCCATATCATAATTGATTGTAAAGAAAACAAGTGTGGAAGTCTTTTTAACTGTGAGAACAGAATTCCCTTCCTTTCTCTTTCTCCAAGCCCAGAATCTCTTGACTCTTGAGACAGCATTAGTTCGAAAGTTTACCAGTAACATAACACTCCAGGGTCTTCTTGGCCCATAGGATTTATGTTTTGAATATGAATGATGAAAGTTGCTTTTGAGACAAAGAAAAAGACTTACTTTCAGCATAAATATAAAACACAGAACACATAAAAATACAAAAATACAGACAAAAAAATGGTATCTGTCTCACTGCCTGTGCCCTTGGTGATCAGGAATGCAGTAAGGTGAAGGAAGTGCATCCTCTAGGAAAGAGTCTGCTCACATTTGCTGAGCCACATTATCTTGCATGAGAACTCTTCCCTACTGCCATATTCCCCTGATACTTCCTTGAAACCACCCAACTATCCATCCGTTCCTTCCTCTGACATCTGCTTTCTCTCAGCTTGTCAGTGCTCAAGGGCAAAGAGGAGTGCAGGGAAGAGGTAGCCTGGGATGCACATGTTCGTGAGACTGGGAGAATTTCCAGAAACTGAGAAGCAGAACAGATTGGGGCCTATTCCTGGCTGGAGACCTATTTCCAGACAAAAAACATTCCTAACCCCTAGATTAGTACCCAGGGATTAGATCAAAATAGGAGGGGAAGCGCCTCAGTGTGGCTCTTGTTCATGTGTCTGCACGTTATGTACAGTGACTCCTTTGCAGCTTCAAAACACTCAAAATACAATATACTTGAATAAATAAGTCTCTGCAACCAATATGCAAGAGATTCAGGTTTTTGTATGTGGCTCTGACACTTGTTTGCTGAGGAAAATCACTTTGTTGGCTTCTGCCTCACCCTTGCTGAGACCTCTGTAGCAGGCCTGCATCGTTTTTTTGTATCTATCACTTTGGAGTCCTGCTTTGACTTGGGGTTACACAACAGTGTTGATAAATAATACAAAAGAAGAGGAATGTGTTGATATTATCTTACGGCCCAAACAGGACCACAGGGAATCAAACCATGCAGAGCTCCGCCCTCCTTCTCCTGTAGGATGTCATGCCACCTACCCTCAGCCAGGAAGGGACATCAAACCATGTAACTTCAGCTAAAAATAAACACAACAAAGAGTTGCTCCTAAGAAGGTTCTGAAATGCCCAGTGTGACTGCTTGTGCCATCAGAATGTGAAGCTATTTCAAAATTTATTGTACATTATGGATTTCCCCGTGGGGGATATTTCTCTCCTCATCACTCCCAGCTGAAATGGAAAGAAACTAACGGGAAACCACTTTTCAGAAACACCTAAGTGACTTCTCACTGGATATTATTTCTTCCATCACATGTCAGGGCAGCTGCACCTCAGTGTATAAAAGGTAGGGAATCCTTTTTCCGAGCCCTTTTCTCCATCCGGGAGAGTCAGCTCTCTGCACTAGCCAGGAGCAGAAACCCCCTTTGCATTTATGAGGGAGGGAAGGCAATGCCATCCCAACGACCTAGCAGCTTGTTAGCCCAACCTGACCTGCCTCCCACATCTGCAGGGCACAGGGCCCCAGGGGCTCCATGACGAGGGGGTGCCACCTCCCTGCAAGTTAAGTAGTCCCTATTTAAAAGCACGCCTACACAATCTCACCAAAGGGTGCTACAGTAAAAGGCAAGAAGTTTCACTTAGGAAATGCCATAATTAGGTTCACCCAGTGACCTTAGTCCAGCTTTCTCCCTGGGTGTCAGTACCACAGTGCAGTCTTTAATTACCCTGCACCACATACTATTTTTTGAGGAAGGCCGGACCCCAGCCTCCCTGAGCTCTGCGGACAGCGGTGCTCTCTGAAAGGATCACTACTCAATATTTTCCTTTGTCCCCATTACTCAGTGTCTGCCGTCATGCATTATTTAGCGCATGCCATCCAGCTCCCGAAACACAACACACAACTACACGCTGCCTCCTGGCCTTTTCAGCAGGGCTTTGTCAAAGGCTGAATGGCCACTCTTTAGGGAGAGGGGGCTCTGTCCTCCTGTCACCACCCTCTGGAGGGGCAGTGAGGCTCTTCCCACTCCCCCATAAGTAATTAAATGCTGAGCAGCCGCTGGGCAACCTGAAAACACCTGGTCCTGATAGAAGGCTGCCAGCCCCAAGGGGAAGTTCCTAGAAGGGAGTGGGTGATGCTCTGGGGGAAGGATGTGAGGTAAGACCTGCTAGGCAGATATAGGAGAGTGTTAGTGTGGAATAAAGCTCTGCTAGGAGGCAGGTGTTGAGGGGAACGTGCTGCCAAGCATGGGGCCTGCACACAGGGCTTCTGGGCTAGCTGGTTCTGACGTCCCAGAGCCCACCATGGGACGTAGCCCTTCCTCTGAGGGCAGGGATGTACCTCCTGGTGTCTGAGGATCCTACTGGGAATGAGCCTCCTGTGCTGGAGCACAGTGAGTATCATCAGCTGGGTTTCAAAGCGAGCACAAGGGTGGTGTTTGGATGCAGGGGAGGGGGGTTCTTCTGTCCCTCCCCACCCCCCCCCCCCCTTCTTTTTTTAGTAGTAGTTTGTCCAGCTTCCTGCCCTAAGGCAAAGCGATAGCTTCAAAAATTACTTTATTGCTGGCAGTGGTGGCGAGCCTAATTGCTTAGCTACCTGACATCCCCCTGTGCTCTGGTGGTCTGCCTTACCAGCTACATATTTTTTTGGTTGCCTCAGCAGAGGAGGCAAGGTCCTTCACCAAGCACCACTGTCCTATGCTGGAAGCCCACTCAGTATGGGTGCTGAGGGAGGGTGAGGGCAGGCACAAAACTGCTTAAATAATGTCTTTAACCCTGCCTGTGTAAAGGACCAAAGCAAGGGTGTATAGGAAAGTTTACTTTTGATAGTCTCCAATTCCAGTCCAGCTAATGCTGCATCTTGCAAGTTCTTATACCATTATTTACTGGTTCTGCCTACATAGCTATAATGAAGTGTCCTGTTTCCTGAGCAGCACGTAGATGGGCAAGGAGCACCAGAATGACCCTGACAGGTATGCAACACCATTATGGAGTACCAGCAGGCTTGCAATTCCTGTTCACTCACCTCTTATCAAATGCAGTCACGTTGGGCAGCTGCTTCCGGTATGTCTCCAGCAACACCCACTCGGAGCACTGGGCTGGCATGGGATGAGGAGGGAGAGGCTTGGAAAACCTAAACCGAACAGTGCCAGCGCGTGTGAAGCAAATGTAGCAGTTGGGCATATAGGTGGCATTGTATACCAGCCAGTCCACACTCAGGATGGCATAGTCATGCAGGTGTAAGACAGCACCTGGTAAGAGGAAAAGCAGTTCTAATGAGACAAGGCAGCTGAAGAGAAGGAAAACTGCTTTAATGTAATAGCAGTTCAAGCTTGCTCATCCTGAAGCATATGGAAATGCTTCTCGATGGTCATGACTGACCTCTCCCATCAGCAAGACTGCTACTCTGCCCCCTCTGTGTTGGGCGATGCAGCCTACTCCACATCAAAAATGGGG
Source organism: Tinamus guttatus (assembly GCF_000705375.1). Next base: position 139,053 of record NW_010581189.1, on the reverse strand, counting down.
TAGGCAGAGCGTGACAGCTCCCTGGGAGCAGAGGCAGGGATTAAATCAATAGGGAGCTCTACTTTTCCACTGGGATGGAAAATGCTCTGAGTTATTAAACGTCTTTCAGAGTTTGCCACAGCAAACTGGCCCCACTTAAAGAGGAGTGTTCACAGTCGGCAGCCATTCACAAGGCATGCTAGCTACCAGGCACACCTGAACCAAGCCTCTAAGTTGTCTGAATCCCAGTATGTTTTTTTTTTTTTTCCTTTTTTCTGCATCTACATGTCTCTGTCATGTCTTAGAAACTCTGGCCTATACCAAAATCTTGGGTCATGACGTAGTGGGATATTAGTCAGATGCAGAAGTAACATCTACCTCTCCCCTCTTATCAAATACATGTTCACCCATCTGCTGCTGGCCAGTAACATGTACATTTGGTAAGCTCTGTTACTATGCAGTGTGTCAGCAACTCTGTCAGCTTACCCTCTGTAAGTGGAAGATGCTGTGCTAGTGGAAGCTCAGGTCTTAAGAGATACGTATATTATTGGTCTAGGTGAGACCTCTTATTCAAAATACATCTGATCCACTTAAGGATAGGGAGAGAGGACAAACAGCAGCAACAGAAATTCAAAATACATCTGATCCACTTAAGGAGGGAGGACAAACAGCAGCAACAGAAGAGAAAATTGGTCATCATGCAATGTTAACCAAACTGAAACTTTAAGACTAGCCAGTCAATAGTTCTTTGTTATAAAAGGTCTGACTGTTAAGCTGATATGCAGTGGTGATTACTGTTCTCACCAGAGCTAGACTGAGGCTCTCTGCAAAAGCAGGCCATGGTTGCCCAAAGCTGAGTCTCCTGTCATTTACAGTACCACCCTCTTCCTTATGTGAGTAGCAATAGCTATTACAGTAGTGTTTGAAATAATAGTAATTCCTAGGTGATCTACTCAAGACTGAGGCCTCAAAAACTATTTCTGCACAAGGAATGACAAATATGTATTCTTAACCCTAAAAAGCTTGCAGTTCTTCCAAGGAGTCAGAGTTTATTTTAATATCTCTTGGACTGGAACGTGTTAAGTAATCTGTTTCCTTCTAGATATCCAAGATAACCTTTTTGAGGGGAAGAGGGGGTTGCTTTTAAGTTCCTTACTACTCAACTCAATGGAGAACAGAAAATGGCCCTGTTGTCATTTCAAGCATTTATCTTCACTGGTCAGGATGCTGCATGCCAAGGAGTCACATCAGACTGGGAGCAGAACAAGATGGTTCTTATCCATGCATTAGTGTCACAGCCTTGCAGAGAAGCTGCCCTGTGGCTCTGCTGAAGCCAGTCACCAGCTGCTGGTGAGGGAGTTGCATGGGTGAGGCCATGGGACAGCATCTAAAAAGGGACTATTTGGAAAAGTGAATACATCATCCAGAGTAATAGAGCTGTCGAAAATTTTCACCAAGTGCCTCTTATCTTTAGTTAAAGAATGCAACTTGTTCAAACACTTCCTCGCTAAACAGAGGGAGAAATTGGTCAGTTAGGAATTTAGGTCTTCCTACTGCAACTGCCTTGGCCTCTTGCCTCTCCATTGGACTCTAAGCAGCTCAGAGACATGGAGATGTCTGCATCCCTGAAAGCCAGCTTAGATGGCTTGGATTTCTATAGAGCTAAAAGCATCCTCCAGTGTACCCTGGAGAGCTGTGACTTCAAATGCTGATGTGTTCCAGGTGTTCGATGGAGACTGCATAGAATATACTAAATGTATTGGACAAATTCACGCCATTATACAACCTAAACTGTTCCAAGTGCCTTTAAAACTATACCTGTGCTGCAGAGTATAAATAAGCCTCTTCTGGTGCAGAGCGTGGCAGACCATTAGCACATGGCTCCCTGAGCAATAGGGAAGAAAGTGTTGTGACAAGAGGATGATAGGACAAATGCCAGGCTTGTAAACAGAGGTCTTCCATAAGTGTACGGAAGAGAACTTGATTAAGAAAGACTAAACAGAAGAGTACATTAGGGTTGTTTTGTATTACATTCTACAAATCACATCAATACTGGCTTTGACTTACTGACATTCTACTAGTAAAAGCCTGCAATGTTGGACCTTTTTCCTCTGATACCTTTAGGTTTCCAGGAGACATCAGATCTGCTGCATGACTAATAGGAAATCATGCAGGGAATACAGCACTCCCAGCTAAGAGCTGAGCTAACAAGTTTGGGGACATGTCTCTGGAACGTGTAGAAAAGAGACCCTTGCTGCATAAGTAGGCTGAAGTAGGAATTCTTGTGACATCTTGTTCTCTTCCATTCCTCTGCCCTTTTCCCCCACTTGAAAGGCTAAAAGAGCTGTGCTGAAAGTTATACCAAGTGCTGCTGGGGTTGGAAACCTGTATTTGCACAGTCCATCACCTCTTTGCCCACCTCTATCCCCAAGATAAGCAATGAGGCTCTCCCTGAGATCCAGTGAGTACTGTTCACAACTTTTATAAGTTTGCTTGGGAGCAAAGGTTTGCCATATCTTGTACTTTATCCCAGCTTCAGCATAGACAACAACAGGGAAGGATGGATAGGAGAAGGGGCCCCTAGGCTAGAGCCTACCTTTTGGCATGCGCTTCAAGATGCGGAACACTGCGCTCCGATCAATGAGGCTTTTGGCCCGGAAGAAGTGCATGCTTGGAGGGAACAGTCCTGTATTCATGGCAGTGGCAACTTCTTCCTTCTTGAGGCTTACAAGCTTTGTACTGAGCTGCTGTTCCTGCTTGTCCAGCACCAAGTTACCACCTGTCTGACAGGCTTTCTCTTCCTGCATGAGGGAGTCTCTGTCCTTCCAGAGTGGGATGGGAAGACAGAGGGGAACCAAATTCAGGAGAAAGTATGCCAGCCTTGTGCTTTGCCCAGATGGAGGCTTCATCTTACAGCTGCACCTGGAAGGAGAAGAAAAAAAGGCAAAAAAAGAACCCACAAAATCTGTGTAAGCACAAGGCAGACAGTAACACCTTAGCAATGACACATTGAGTCATTAAACTGCTGACCCCTCCTGCAAAAGTAGTCAGTTGCCGTGATGCTTGGTACTGTGGTACTGGCTGTATCCAGGGCTCTGTGTTCCCTGGGGCGCTGTGGATGTGCGCAGGCTTGTGGCGGGGAAGGCCTGCTGCACAGGATGAGACTGGTAGTGCGTCACGTGGATGGGCGGCGTGGTGAGGGTCTAGCCCGAGGGTTGGGGAGGCTGGGACTCCAAGGCAAGGCAAGGTAGAGCCCCCTGAGCATAAGGGGTGCTGGTGACAGGGTGCCATGCTGTGTGGCCGGTGCCAGGGGGCAAAGTGCTCGGGGAGGAGCTTTTGTGAGTGTATAGGCTATGCTAGATTGCAGAACTATGCAGGTCCTGTCAAAAAGACTTCGCTACATCCTCATAGTATGCTCCAGCTACCAGAGGCTTTAGTTTACAGCCAGACATCCCTGCTGCTTCCTCTGTAGCAGCAGGAGCATGTCCCTTTCTTGCAATCCCAGAAGAATGGGACAGGAAGGGAGAACATGGGAATAGTAAGAGCATGTAAATCACAGAAGACAGGCACATGTGAACTCAGAGATCTCTGCCCTTCCCAAAAAAGCACAGCTGCAATCTAATATCCCAACACCAGGCTTCAGTGACCCTCCACATCAATCCCACCAGACCAAAGCAGGCTGGAGCAAGACTCGACATTTCAAAATGGTCCCCTGTGACTTATATTGCGTCCTGCTTGCACACATGCCTTCTGCTTCTAGCCTCTTCTCCACCCCCAGCTTTGCTCAGACGCCTCCACCCCCCTCCAGTTCTGCCCCATCAGTTGGTCCCACAAGCTGCAGACTTGATGGGGAAGAAATCAGTCTGCAGACCCACATCAGGCCTGGTTCTGAACCTGGAGAGAAAAGCCTCTCTAAAAAGCACTAGGACAGTCATAGTGAGACTGACTCACTTACTGTTAATTTTTCTCCTCCTTGCATCCAGAGCTCATCCAACTGCAATCGGAGAGAGCAGGGAACAGTTTTCTTTCGCAAGCAGAAAATGCCACGGCCAAAGCTAAACAAGCAGGCTCTGTCCTGGCTGTGCCAAGCAAGGCGCGAGCCAGCCCCGCCAGCACACAAAGTTCCCCTTCCTGTCCTGGAGTTTCGCTTCGCTCAGCTTTTATTCTTCCCCCTCCCCTGTCCCTAGAGCTTCATGAATATATAAAGAGGAGGAGGAGGCAGCTGAGGAGAGGAGAAAGGTTCTGCCGGGGGGCGAGGGGCCCAAGCCCGGCAGCCAGGTGAGGAGCGCGGTGCCCCTTGCCCAGCGCTGCAGGCACCTGCAGACAGGGCCGCTTCCCAAACACGCTGCTCCTGCAGCCTCCTGCGTGCCCTGCTGCTCCTCCGCCGCCTCCAAGCAGCCTCGAGGAAACGCTCAGACGCCTCCCGCGCAGGGAGACTCTGAAACGCCAAGGATAGGTCTGAGCTTTGCTAGTCTAATCTCATGCAGGATACTGGGCTTTTAGTGCTGTTTAGCAGCACTGCAAATTCTATTGAATAACGTCTTTTAATCTGAGAAAATAGGAATTTGTAAAGGTACATTTAAATGGTTTTTGCCTAATCCTTGTCAGCTCTGTAAACCAGGCCAGAGCCACTCTGACAGAGCTCACCAGAGCAGCATTTGGCACACAGCGATAAACTTTTCCCTGCGGAGTAAATTAGGGGTTAGTGGGGGCACAGCTGTTAATTTTTTTTTTAACCATAACCAATATTGTAATTTTGCTGTTTTATCATGCACAGTTAAATAGGCTTAGTTTTAAAGTTATTTAAAACAGATGTTACATAAACAGCTTCCAGTGGAGAACAAAGTCCACTTTAAACAAAATTTCAATGAGTTTTCTCTTTTTTTTTTTTTAAATAAGACAGAAAGATTCTGCAAGTCAGCAGGTAGTGAAAACAACTAGCAGCAGTCAGAAAGACCATTTTAAAGGTAGAGAAAATAGTCTGGTCAGTAATACATTAAATTTCATTGCCTGTCACTACTGCAACAGACTGAATACTACTGTGGACAGGCCACCCCAAATATTCCAGCTAGTCGGATAGTTGGATATACTGTGCCATCCCCCTCTTCTGAGCCGCTCATCCTTTGCTGTCACTGAGATCAAGTCTGGTAGAAAATAAAAAGGGAAGCCTGCTACATTCAGGGGTCAATCAGGGTTTTCTAGCCCTGTGCA
>NW_010581189.1:107337-126040 GCF_000705375.1 Tinamus guttatus | reverse complement strand
CAGCCACAGCACAGCTGAGCAGATAAACACGGCGCCACCTGCTCCCACCTCCCATCCTGCCCTCTGCATCCCATGCGCGCGGGGCCACCCAGCTCGGCCTCCCCGCCTGCACCCTGCTCCCCTGAGCCCTAGGCCCCCGTGGTGCAAGCGGGAAACGAGAGGGCACCTCCAAAGCCAACCCCACATTTGCCCGTCCCTGTTTCTGCCAAACCAGCCCAGCGCTTCCCTCCTGACCAGGCAAATGGGCAGGAAGAGCAATGGAAACCATGGCAGGACTGGGTGGCAGAAAGGGGAGTTGCGGACGCATTGCGACAAAAGCAATGAGGACACCTCAGCCTTCCGGCCACCCCTGGAGATAATAGCAGTTAGTCACAATCTGTTAGTGATAAGTAGTTATTATGACTTCTATTAGGGATTCCCCCTAAGCGTGCGCTCGCATTTACTGCCACGTTTGCTTACGCCGTTGCTCTGATGTTTCCCCCTGCAGCCGTGCCAGGGGCCAGAGCGGAGCAATGCTCAGCCATCAGTAACCTGCTGCACTTGGGCACACACTGCTTTCCTCCTGGCCAGTGTGCATGTGAACAACACTGAGGGTGCAGGTCCAGGCCCTGAGACCTGGCTGCGCTCATCTGATTAACTAGACACAAGCCAATCCCCTCTTTTGGATCCTGTTAAGTCCTGGATCTCCATTATGTTTGATAGCAGCCTGTTCTTCACCTGAATTGTGCTCTCCATGCCCAGTAGCCATGTTCAGCTACTTCAGTGCGCACCTTCGGGGTGGCTTAAAACACTTAAAATAGGAGAAGGGTGAGGGGAATTTGTGTTCTCTGTGTTTCAAAAAGGAAATGCACATCAACAAAATGCAATTTGGGGGAAAATTGGTACAAATATAGTTTTCTTCTTTGTTTCTTGCTTGACCAGATAATTAAACTGGGGAACTTTCTGCTCCAAAGTATCTTTTGAGGCAAAAGATTTTTTGCACCTTTCCTTAAGCATCTAATACAAGCCCTTATGGGGATGAGGATCCCTTTGCATCTCCCTTCTGGCCATCCCTGTAGTCCTGCCTCCCCCACAGGAGTGCAAAGGAGGCCAGCTCAGAAGTGACATGGGCATATTTGGTGCTTGGCATTTTAAGTAGAAACAGAGGAACGGCTGCTTGCAGTGGATCAAGCTCACTCGTCTGTTCCAGTGTGGTGCTTTTGCTGGGCTCAGCAGAACAGGCAAGGACACACAACCCTCCAGCGGACAGGAGCAGGACAATGTGCCTCCTGAATAAATACTTCCCCAAACCACTTCGGCAGAGGGACGATTCAGCTTCGACAAGCAAGGCTTACACCACTTGATATTTTCATTGCTTCATTTGTCGGCGAAAATGTTGGAGACCTGCCTAACTCTTTTCTGAATCCTGCTAAGGCTCTCAGTCTCCATCACACTTGACTGAAGCAAGATCCTCAGGTAAAATGTGAATGTTGTGAAAAGATACTGCCTTTTATTGCTCCACAGCTGCTTCCAATGTCATGGAACATCTCTGTATTTCATACAGTGAAATGGGGAGATGAGGCACTTCCAATGATTCTTTCAAGTCTGGTGATTTTCTTATGGAGTTTGATCAAAATGCAACCACATATGAAGGAAAAAAAAACACCAAAAAAAAACAAAAAAAAGAGGCTTTTACTCAACCATGACTGTGGAGGAAAATGCCTTGTTTTTACTGTGGAGTAAAACAGAGAGTTTCTGCTCCCTGTTTGCATTCAGAATTACAATTATTCCATCTAGTGACAAAAGTAAGTTCTTGATGCTTTCCCCTTCCTGCTCTTCAGTGCTGCCTGCAAAAGCAAAATCAGTGTATGAAATTACTTTAAAGAGATGGCAAAATCTGGCACACTGATAAAGGTACGTGAAGAGGAAAGTGCCCACTGAAGCCCACAACTCCCGTTCAGCTTGCAGGATTGAAAAACACACAAAAATCCCGGTTTAGTACATTGAGGAAATGTAGTGCAGAGCAATTGAGAGACAGATGTGGAACCCCACAATGCCAGTGCAGCAGACCCGCTTTTCAGGCTAGAACAATACTTTACAATGAAAAATTCATTACCCAGATCTGTGAAAAGCAAATGAAGCTCAGCCTCTCCCAACCTTGACATTTTCCAGACTGCTGGCCAAATCCACGGGTAGGACACACACTCGCACACCCACCCCCACGCTTCAAACGCACAGCTGGTACAAGGAGAATGGCTTTCAGATGTGACTTATCTCCTCGGAATGAGCTGTGACACCACCAAGCCCCAGTGTCCAAAGAGCTGCACTTCTACACCCCTAATTACCACGACCGGAGGGAGATGCTTCACTGCCCTGACGGGGCGCTCTTCCAGTGTAGCCCACAAAGAGGCAAAACAGGAAAAGAGTGGGTGGAAGTAAAGTGCAGCAATTAGTAAGTTTATTCGACAGAACCCAGTTTGCATACGCTATTGCCGATTGTCCCTCCGCTTAGCCAGCGTGAGCTATTTTTGCAGCCAGGGGCTGCTTGCTGATGTGAGGCTATTCGAATGTAGCCCTGTTTGCTTGTGCGTTTTGCCCCCATCCTCCCCCAGCCCTGTATATAATGTGACAGTTTCTGCCAAACAACGTTAGTGCATTAGCCACTTTTCAAATGATCGCTTCCCCGCTGGGTCGGGTCTCTTCAGAGGGAGAGGATGGAGGCTGCGAACCTATCTGCTCCAAAGAGATTTTCCCCTCTCCCGTTAGTGGTATTCCCTGAGCCCTGCTGATGAAAGACACAGATGTGTCTGCAGAGGAGCAGCTCTCAGTGTATGCCTCATTCCCCAGAGCCCTCTTCAGCCAGTTTGATGTCTAAGTGGAAGGGAAGAAAATAAGCTGACAGTGGGGTTACCACCCAGATGATTTTCTGAATTGATTAGCTGCTTTTTCAGAGGCCTCACATCCATACAAACAGCAACCTCCTTGGATCTCACAAGCTAAGTAATGACCTTGGCTAGGAGAGCTCTAGAGAAAGCCCAGCTGTAATGATGTGCCGCTTCCCTCGGAAAGAAACAAAGGAAAAGCCAGGGGAAAACAACATGAGGGGAACTAAATAACAGCTAGAAAGAGGCAAGGGAAATGCAGCTTGCCATAGCACGAAGCATAACAAGCACCTCTCAGCAGTAGATGCTTTTGACTCTAATTTGTACTTAAAGGGCTGGGCAGGCAAGAAAGAGCTCAGGCCACAACTTTGGGAGGTTGAGGCTGCGAGCACAGAACAGGACCATGAGGATTTAACGGTCTTCTTGGGCGTGTAATGACAGAGGTGATATTGTGATAAAGCCCAGGTCCTGCTGAGCTGTCACGTGCTTGCCTGCTCACTGCCACGTGCGGGGTGCCGAACGCAGCATCAGCCTTCACCACCGCGGCGGGTAGGACAAGCCTAGCCCCCATGCCAGCCTGCTCCAGGCACCTTCGAGACCACAGGGTTCTCAGCACAAGCAGGGGGATGCAGCCTTGAGTCCTTCACAGGGATCGGCAGGGGTGGCAGTGGGGGGACTGCGGACTGGGCACAGCACAAGGGCTGTCCCTGCCATGGCAGGGGACCAAATTTATTCCCTCAAAGGGGAGCAAGTTGCTCAGCCTTCCAGGCTTTTGCTGCTGCCTTCTGAAACCCCAGAACAACACAAATTGCAACAGGGAGGGAGAGGTGCTATGGAGCCCCATCTCATTGCTCTTTCCCATCTGTGCTGTGCTGCTCCTGCCAGAGGTTTTTTTTATTTGACACTCACCAAAAAAAAAAAAAAAAAAAGCTGGAAAAAAACCCCACATATTGTATTCCCTTTGCAAATGCCCCATGCCTCAAAGTGCAGTCTGCTGCTCTCAGAGCCTCTAATTAGCTAAGCAAGGCGAGTGCTCATTAGCCCCACCTGGGTCACTCTGCAACTGGGAGAGAGGAGCATTAACCCCCACATGACTCCCCAACAAATGGGCAACCAGTGCCTTCCCGAGCCGGGTGGCTCTGACCCTGGCAGCAGAGGGGAGCACTTCTAGGATAAGTCTGTTAGTGTGGAGCATCTTGACACTGCTGGCCTGGGTCCTCTGCAGTGTCCAATATCTATCTCTGCTCTCAGCCCTGCATCGGGAGGGGGAGGGATGGGTTACAGCACAGCTTAGCAATTTCAGCTGTTCCTGCGCTATAAGCACTGAAAGAGTCTCCCAGAGTGTATCTGCACGGGGGAGAGGGGAAGGCTCTGGCCTGATGGGTACAGCTGCCACGAGAACCTTCTCCTCAGTCGTGATCTGCTATTTCATAGCCGCAACTTCAGAGCTCAGCAAAGCCAACTGCCAGTTTATGAAAAAAATCTTAGGTGTGGTTTTGCTAATGTTATGGCACTAGGAGTAGGTAAGGGCCTAAACTATCCTTGATGCCATCACACGAGTGCTTTTTTTCCTCTCTATGCCCCAGCTCCTTTTGGATCAGGTGTTATTTCACCTGTGGTAGCACATCCAGGCCCCAGATGTCAGCTCAGTGTGTCAGCTACTACATACGCACATAGGATGAATCAATCACCGTCAGGCAGCTTGTAGCCTTTAAGAAAGGCATTTATAGGCCAGGTTCACCCCAACTGGCAGGCAGAATAAGAAGGAAAATGGAAGCAAGCATGTGATCCCTTGTCCAGTAAAATTCATTATTATTTTTAGGAAATGGAGCGAGTACTGGCGGTGAGTACTTAGAACATGATACTTGCTGCCCCTCACTCCCCAGCTACAAAGACACAGCATGGGGCATGGCAGCAGAGCAGGAAAAGCAGAGGGAATGCTTGCAGCATTTCATGACCAGTCAATTCTCGGGGCTGAAGAGAAGGTCTGTTCTCAGCATTCCCCACCCCATCAGAGGACATACAGGGATGACGGGGCAGAAGTGTGCCAGTGTTAGGGCCTGCTTACATGGGAGGAAAGGCAGCTGCTTCCAAGATTGACAATTTCACCACCTGCACCAGCAACATCCAGTCCTACCTCTCATTCATGCTTCTGGACTGAGCAGTTATGGAGAGCTACATGTGGCCCCCCAGGGCAGGGGGCACACTTGATTTGGGACAGCAACTCATTAAATCAGCAAGTGACCAGGGACTTCAAGAGATATCTCTTCTCCCCATGCCCCCAGCAACTGCTCCTAGACTCTTTTCCTAAGGTTCATCTTTTGCCAGGCATTGACTGCAGATGTCAGGAATAGATATAGCAACAGGAGGCTGCCAGCTATCGACCCAAGCTATCTAGCAGCCTTTTGTGTGTAGCTGGCAAGTAAAACATTCCTCCCCAAACCCTGCCCTCTCCCATGACACTTCAAACGAAGGACCAAGACTAGCCTGATCTGCTAGATAGCTCCTCATTCAGCTACTTGGGGTTTGCCTGCAATTTGCTAACCTGAAATACTCTATAGGCTGTATGTGTACACATACACACGCAATATGTATATATATTCATGCACACACATGCCTCCTTGCATTAATAATATTGTACGAATTTCCTGCCTACGCTAACCACACAAACAATCAAAATACATAGTATGTTTTGCCTACTGTCATAATATGCGTATTAGCAGTATGGTGCCTGTAACACACAGTTAAGCAGATCTTGTAACGGGTAGTGTGATGTATTTGGCAGTTCATTACAGTACTTGTTGCTTCTGTCTATATAGCCTTCTCCCTGTACACCTAGGCTTTTAACAAACTCCTTTTAATAAAACTGCATATAGTTACAACTGCAGATTAGCATCTTCACTTTGCAGACAATGATCTTGGTACACAGATAAATATTGTACTAATAACAAGTTCGACTATTAAAAATGATAGTATTTTTAAAAGACTTTATTTATGCTAGCTATTTCCCTCTTGTATTTTTTTTTCCCAGATAGATCAAAGGAATTAATTTGAACTGTTTCTCTTTTACCTCAAGTCGGCTTCACTTTTCCTTCTGTTAATCTTCTCTTGTGCAGTCTTCAAAGTCTAAATTGGGAAGACTGCAGGGGAATATTTCACTGGCAGTTTGGTTTGTATGCAATATCACTGCTATAATGTCATAAAAATATTTTGTTAAATTAATTTTTGCTTTTTGTTTTTAACCTGACTCCTATAATAATTATTCAAAACAAGGGTAGCTGTCTCTCATGACAAAGGAAAATTAGTTGCTCTGGAAAGGTGAGTAGTAGAGTTGTGATGGCCATTTAGAACCTTTATTTATATCAGAAAGAAAAGCAAAAATTATTATGTTTTGCCTCTATCACCAATGCAACTCCCCAGGAGTTGCAGAGTTGCTGGCTGCGAGTGGGGCTCCTTTTGGAGGCCTTGGCAGACTGCATATAGTTACAACTATACTCAGAAATAGAGGTCACTTAGGTGGTGACCTCAACCTCAAGCTTGTGGGCAGTGTCCTGCCTGCAGCTGCAGAGCTGCTGGGAAAGGACACGATGAACTTGCATGCCATATGTATGGACTGTGGAGGAGATGAACTGGGAAGAAGGCTCACTCCTGAGAAATTCAAATTGAAAAATGCCCAAAAGATTGTGTATTGTCATCCAGACCAAAAAACTCTTTGAATAGGTCATGCAAAAATCAGCTCCTCAGGTGCCTTAAACAAGCAGCACTTCAGCATCATTCCCATTTCCAACAAAGACAGTGAGGAACGACGTTGCCTGCAGTGTGTTATCTGCTTGTGCCCTTGAATCATCAAAGACCAGAACCTGCTGATGTTTAGTACACCTACAGAAGCAAACGGGAATGCCTGTGCAAAAGCAAGCACCTGAGCTCTACCTAGCTCACCAAGTGATAACGAGAGGAAAGATACAGGCCTCTAGATAAACCAAATTCAAGTGGGCTGGTCCAAGTCCTGCTGATTTTTTTTACTGCCTCTTCAGTGCTGCTCCACGAATGTTGGCTCATAGACATACTCCCCATCTTGACCCGACAAACGCCACAGGAAGGTGTTTGGTGGGAAAGGTCTGCACCATCTCAGCAGGTACAGTGATGTACTTGCACCCAGTGTCGGCCTCTTCACAGCCACCCAAGCAAAGAGGAGCAGTTTTAAACACTAAATATGGCTGGCAATGCTTCTTTATGGATGATGCGATGTAAAGAAAAGGGTGGCTTTAGTTTCTTCGGTTTTTGCAGAGTTCCAAGGGTGATGCAGGGTGGGCATGGCCCTGTGGCGTGTGAATTCGTGCCCTCTCCCCTACACCTCGCAGCACAAATTGCAGAACAGCTCTCTGCTGTGCCTCCCTAGCGCTGGTGAGGGTCTTTTCCTGCTTGCTTCACAGGGAGCACATGTATCCAGGCAGCATTGGCTGAGAGCAGGCGTTTGGGGGTCTTAGTCAAGGGGTCGGCATAAGGTGATCTGCCCTGCTTCACCTTTCAAGACAGCAGAGCTGTGCGTTGCCTTTTCTCTGAACTGGGCTGCAAGAAAAGCCTCTTGTCTCCTGAGACATTCTGCAGTCCGCTCTGACCGCTGATTAAACGTAGGAAACACGTTTCGCCCAGAAGCATCTCTGCAGTGTGTGCTAACAAGCCGTTTCTCCTCCTTCTAACAGTGCAGCTGCCTCTAGCATAGACCGTGCACAGCAGGGCACATTTCACCAGAGAAGTGGAAGATTAATTTCTCCTCCGACTGAGGCTGTCTGGAATTGTTTTAAGACCAGCAAAATGCAATTGCGCAGGTTATAATGTGCCCAGAGCACATGGGCCCAAACAATGCCAGGGGATTTTTAACCACCAGGACTGGCTGGGGCCTATATGCAATATTACTTCTTAAAAGATAGGATCTCTGGAAACTCCGTCCTATTTCCCTCCCCTCCCCAAACACACACCTGCCTCCACGTGCTACATGGCAGTTGCTTCAGCACTGACTCAGGAGGAAGATTTTGGCCTGTTTAAGCACTTCCTGTGCTCTCCAAGACTCCCTCAGGGCCTCCCATCCAAGCACTGACCCGGCCGATCTCACAAGGTCTCGCACGGCCGTGCTGGCTGAGCTCTCCCGCTGTGGCGTCCGCGTTCCTCTCAAGGTGGCACGCTTGACATGCCCGAAGGGGACAGGCCCGAGCGCCGAGGTAGGGGTGACAGGCAGCAGTGGGAGGATTTGCTCTTTGCTTGTCCTCTGCTTTAAGTTCCTTAACCCCCTCAGGTTCAGCTCTGACTCACTGCTGGTATTTGATCATATTTTCAGAGCAAGATTAATTACTCTTTATTGCTTGTTCTTGTAATGGGCTGGTATCATCTTTAGAGGCCTATCCTTTGGAGGAGGTGGAAGGAGACATGCCCCATAATTTAGTGACCATTTCTTCTAAATTAGAAGGTTAATAGCTTGACCACTTCATATTTTAACCCATAAGCCTTTCTCACTCTCTAATGGTAAAGCATATTTTTTTTAATTTCACTATAAGAGGTCCCCATGGGGCTTTATCTAGATATATAAATCAGAGCCTTGCTGCTCTTTTGCGGGGTTCAGGAGCAGATTCTGCTCTCCCCCAGAGCCTAAAGTGACTCACCCCCATGGCTAGCGGTGGAGTTACCCCATTTCATGCGCACATCCGTGCGAATAGGCAAGGGGCAGGTGGTCGCTCAGGCAGTTGGGTGCCGCAAAACAGACTGTTTATTTAGGTGTTTACCTACGGCATTAACTTCCAGCTTTTGTTTCGATGCTGTGGTCTAGTTGGGTTTGCAGCATCCTGTGGGCTGGACCAGACAGAGCCGCAAGCCCACACCCCTTCCCCCAGCAGGAAAATGGGCCTCAGAGGGGAGGGTGAACCTGGAGCACTGGATGTGGGAACCCAAAACTTGAAAGGAAGGTTATTAAGTGCAGAAGAAAGATTAGATCAACCAGCTCTTCTCCTTGCCAGCTCAGGGCTTTCTCTGTTACATGCTTTCTTGTCTTTTTCTCAAGTCACAACTTTAAAATGAGTCAGGTGCTTCCTTGGGGAGCAACCATCCCACCATGGCCAGCTAAGCTGTAACAAGTCCCTCATCTGGAATTCAATTGGAAGAGCTGTTTGAGGGCCTGGGAGTGAAGCCTAGAAATTTCTCTGAACAAGACTGTGATATATTTATCAGGTCTCTCTGTTCGGGAGCCTGTGGCATTTCTCCCATCTAATGTCCAGATTAAGGAGCACTAGCAGCTTTTACTGATATGCTGTTAGCATGGGAACCCTGGAGCTGAACCTCAAGTGCTTAATGAGAGGTAGTAAATGAAAACCATCTGGAAGAGCCAGTGAATTACAGTGTTAGCAGTGGCACAAGCGGGTATTTTCTTCCCTCGATTGCTATTTTAGGCTGATCTGGTGACCAAGAGAGGTGACTAGCCACTGTCATCCTGTGATCAGTGCTAAATACATTACATGGTCTCGTTCTACACTTCTGGAAGCTCCTGAGTGGCAGAATTGCCCTGGAGCATACCAGGGCTACATCAGACAGGCAGTGCTGCTTCCCAAGAGACAGTTACTTCATCCTTGAGGAGACCACTGCCATGCAAATACTGCCCAGGTTGCAATCCTTTGTGCAGCTTCAGAACATTGTTTTTTCATGGCTACTGAACAACTTTGCAGAAGGATATGCAGAACTATGCTGGTGACAAAGCTTCCTGGATTCAGTGTTAGATGGCAGATGCGCACGCAATGCAATATGCTCAAGGAAGGGTGAAAATAATAAATGAGTTCTAGGGAGATAGTAGCGCTCTGCACTCCTGTTAGTAGTCGCATGCACCCTGTGCCTTGCAGCCTTGTGGGCCCCTTGGCTATGTGGCATTCAGGCTGGTGTCCCGTGAAGGCCAAATGTTGGCAAGAGGCTGAGGTATGAGGAGCGTGTTTCTGTGGCCTTGGGAAAATGAATGCGGTGCCTGCAAAACGCAACTTGTTAGATCATTTCCTAGCCCCTGTACATGCAGCAGGGAAACCAAGCTGCGCGCTAATGTCAGTGCTCATTGTGTCCAGGCCCACAGTTAGTCAAGCGCTCCACCACTCTCACCAGACACAGTTCTTTGAGAGGCCGGGGTGTGAAGGCATGAAGGAAATTTCTTGGGGCTAGCTGCCGACATTTAAGGTCTGCTCTAATGCATGCTTGGCACTAATGGAAACAGTCTTTGAGGTCAGGATTGCGCTCCTGTGCAAAGTTGGGACTTTCCTTACCCAGTCAACAGAAAAAGGTCTGAATGTCTTACAGCTCCCCAGTTACAGGAAAGACTGTTCTGGGAAGAGTCTGGAGATGACTAACCCAATTAGTCACTAGTCCTTTCCCTCTGTGGCTGGACAGTCCATCAGTCTGGAGCTGGAGCCCCCTTCCTGCTGCCTACAAGGCTGGCAACCACTTTTCTCAAAATGGTTTGGCACACTGACAGCTTTGGAAAGCTTTCCATGGGTCTCATCTTGAGTGAAACTTTCCAGGATTATTTATGCTAGGGGAAGTGAGCATAGCTGTTTTCATTGTACTGGGACTAAATATTAGCACAGATGTGTCTAAACCAGCTTAAATTGGGTTTATGGTGGGTGAGTTTAATTACATGTATTGAATTAAGCAAACCAGTAGAAATGCAGTTTAAACTGGTTCAAAAGCATCTACATTAGGGATCTGTAATTAAATCAGTTTTGTTATATGGCTGGAAAACATTTCTTCAACGAGGCCAAATTTCATATCAATGCCATTACTGGGAATGTCACCTCCCTGCCTTTGGTATACAGAGAGAAGTTGGATTAAGCCTCTCCCATCTTACATAGAATAATATTTAATATGTAAGTAGCATTTTACAATATCAAAGCAATAAATACTGAGGTACCACGGTAATGAGAGCTGACAAGGCACTAGCATTAACTAATTAAGCCTCACAACTTCCCTGAGGTGTATAAATATGACTATCCCATCTTATAGATGAGGAAAATATATGTGAATTGATATCCTCAAAGGCACAGAGCAATTCAGTGAAGGAGCTACGATCACAACTCAGTGCTGCTAATGTTCAAATGGCTGCTGAGTTCTCTGTGAGGCTCTGCCTTATTTGTAGGCCCATGCACCAATTTAATCGAGGATCCCATTCTTAGAAGGATTTAAAAATACATTAGTTTTAATTTTTGTTGACTACTATGAAAGGAATGGGATTTGTGCAACTCCCTAGCCAAATTCAGTAGCAACAAGTAGAGTTATCAGTGAGGTAGAAATGGATACTGATAAACTTGCAATTGTTTAGCATTCAGCAATTGTGATGATAATAGAAGTAATGAGGCAGGAGAAGTGCCTAACAGGTCAAATGCAGTACTGGAAAAGACTGTTTTAGCCTAAAGCTTCTTGGGTCTTTCCTCTCCAACCTCCTCGACACTTGCAGTAACCAGCTTGTCCACATCTATCCCCGTTTGCTGGTTACTATGGACTCAGTTTTGTATGCCAGCTCTGAGTGCAGCCCGGAAATCTCCATGGGAAGCACAGCTTTTACACTCAGTCTGAACAGGAACCCTCTTGTTCTGTACAGGTAGCTGCCAAGCAAAACTTCTGCAAGCTTCATGGGATCAACAGTTTTAGATAACTAGTCAAGCTTTCTCTCACATTGTGTCTTAAGACAAAGACTTAAGACTTGATAGAACAAAGGAAATTTCAGCAGCGCTGTCAGAGCTCCTTTGATAACGCTCATCCCTATCTAAGATGTTGAGGCAGAGGACCTAATGGGTTGTAATCAAAATGGTCTTTTAATTTCCCTAAAGGAACATAGTTGCTCTCTCCTGGAATGACTGATGGGGAGCTCCTCTATGCGATGAGCGCAGCCCTGCTGCGCTGTGCGCTCTACATCTCATGCTGGAGCTGTTTGTGCTTGTCGATGTCGTGCCTCCACAGTGCGTTGCGCCCGGGCTGGACAACCTCAGGCTGTGGTGGCGAATCCCCTCGGGTGTCTCCCTCGTTGCTCCGAGGCCGTCTATAGGAATCGGTACGGCAGAGTGCAGTGCGCGTTTCAGTGCCATTGCTACCCGTTGGCCTGGAAACAATTAAAATATCTCTTTGTTTACGCACTGGAACCGCCGTCTGTGGAATAGCTGAGGACCGCAAGAGTAGAGACAACAGGCCTGGAGAGACATGAAAGCATCTGGGCTTGCGTGTCTCTCCGCTCTGCTTCCTGCTGTGGTTTCCAAGGCGGATTGCTAGCTCCCCATCTTCTGTTTTGCTGCCATTGAAGCCAGCAGGCTTCTGACCGGTCTTTCTGCCAGATGTATCCACCAGTGCTCAACAGCAGCTGTGAGCGTGGCTGACCACAAACGAATGCGGACGCGTTGGGCCACTCTCGCTGCTGCTCTTTGGGGAGGATTTGGAAAGATCCAGATTCCCCAGCTTGAAATCCGTTGCCGCAAATTATCGTTCGCCTGTTAATTGCTCTCTAGGGGACAAAACATCAAGTTACAACCTGTGGTTTTCAGCCCCAATGGATTAAAAGCAGAAAATCTGTTGAGACCTAAGGCTCAGATCTCTTGGTTTGATATGTAGCTCAGTAAAACACGCAGAAGTGGAGCAGTGATGGAGGATGCTTTGCTGCAGCAGTGCTAGCCAAGTTTGCAGTGGGTAGATGGATACTTTTTGACTACCTGAGAGAACCGCTGTAAGCTAAAGATGGCCTGATGTTGTTAAACTTGTGGTGGGATGCCCGACTGCTGTTATGTTTCACAGAAATGATAGTTACACTTCAGCAACATGTAATATTCCTCCTACTAATAGTTGCTTGACTTATTTTTTTGTTGTTGTCTTGAACTACTTTCCTGGGACATTACAAAAAACATTGAACACATTTTTTCAAACACTATGTCAAGTTTTCTGAATGCTTTCACATTAACTCATTAGTTGATCGAATTGAATATGTATGTCCAAAAGAAATGTTCCAAAAGAAGTGCCCAGCACTTCTGCAATGCGCCCTCCCCAGCATGGCGAGTCAGGTCTGTGCTTCAGAAGCTGAAAAATACACTCTGACCAGGCAACCAGTTTGGGGCTGATGAGACACCTACCTGTGTAGGCCGTGATGCAGGTGGCAGGAATCATGCACATTCTCCTGAAGCTAGGAAGAAATGTTTGTGTCCCAACACATCTGTAGCCTCGTTTATGTTAGATATAGTTTAAACATAGCAGTATCAATGGCACACACCCGAATTCAGCAGCAGTGTACGAGCTGCAACATGGTGCCAATTAAGTGAGAAAAACGTTTTTTTCTTATGCTCCTTCTGCCTCAAACCCATCTCCTATGCGTTCAAGCAATGTCCGGTGAAAGCCTCTCCTACCACAGTTGTCTCTGCCCATCTGTCTCTTCCCCCTTCACTCTCTGACTTACGAGCTGCCTCTCTCTCCTTTTCCCTGACTCCCATCTTTACCCTTGATGAGTCAAACTTTCACACTCTTTTTGCTGCTGAGACCTCACATTTAGCACCTTTCTCACCTCACCTTCTTGTTCAACCCAGGGCGAACCTACTCACCAGAACAGCCTCCTGACTGATCTTGTCTGTTTGCTTTTCATCGTTTTTCTATATTCAAGTTTTCTCTCCCTAACCTTCACTAATCTCTTTCAATAGTTCTCTGCTCTTTCGTTTTCCTTCTGCAACCTCTCTGCTCCTCCCACTCTGTGAGTGTTTGTGACTACAGGCTTTTCCATCCTCCCTCCCAACTACGAAGCAGGCATGTAGGCTCCTTGCCCCTCTTATCACTTTTCCCAGTTTCCAGTTACCAGTTTCTCCATTCAGCTTCTCTTTGTCTCTCTGGCTCTGCATAGTCTCTTGATTACAATTTCTTCCGCTCTTAATCTGTTTTCTTCTGTTGTAGCACTTTCTAGTCAAAGAAAAGACAGTTCCACTCCTGTTGGCTTTCATGTGTTCTCTCTCAGTCTCCTATGCACCACTACTGTCTCTTCTTTAAATTACAAGTAGAGGATTAAAGGAAGAAATGATCAAACTCTGCACATTTTTCCTTTCTCTACTCTCCTGCACTAGCTACAGGAAGAAAAGTTTCTCATCTACCTTATTACCTCCTCTGTGATCTCTCCTGCCGCTTCCATGCCCCTGACCCCACCGCTACCCTATACAGAAAATTCTGTACCCCTGTTTTCACCATCTGTGCCTCAGTTTCCTTGACTTGCTGCCTGAGTCAGAAAGGCAGATCCAGGGAGTAAAGCCTGATCCCTGATGCTAAATATTTCCCTTCAGCTGCAGCCTTGGCTATGTTCGGGAAGGTGATGTGTAAACCACAAAATCTGAATCGAATCTGTCTTCTGCTTCATAACCTGGAGAGCAAAAAAAAAACAAAGGCAGTGAGATTTGCTCATGCTAGGCCATTGGGAAAAAGCAATAAGATTTGGGCATGTTACAGAAGCAATTCACACAGAGAAGTTCTGCCCGCTTTGAAATAATTGGGGCTTTATTCTATTCCTAAAATGTTTCAGCTGAATTTCTGAAAACCAAAGCTTCTCTGAAGCCCTGCTCTTCTGATAAGTGAGGCTCAGGTTTGGCGGGTCTTTCTGCAAATGCTTCTGAGTCCTTATGAGGGAAGGCTGACGATGTATCTGCACCTAAGTTACAGAGACCTAGTCAGTAGGGCTTTAGCTTACAGTCGTAAAGTGGCAATGTAAGGAAGTTGTGAGTAGATCCTTATTAAGGGTACTATCACTTCGGCTGGAGACGAACTGACCTGCACCATCAGGAATCCATTTGCTTTCAGGAGCAAGCTACAGCCCCTGACAAGACATCTCCCTGTCATTAACCTTGTATTACATTTAATCCTTGCCAAGTTAGACAAATATTTCAGGTCTTTTCACAGAAAGTGCAAAGCATTTCTCCCTTCCTTTTACTTACAGATAAAAGATTTTGTCATACAGGAAAGGGAACTTTTTGTCCCTACATCACCTATGAACTTTTTTGTTTGTTTTTGGCACTTGGAATTTGGCTTCTTTTTAAGGAAGTAGCTCAGAAACCCAGCATCAGTGCTGAACAACAAAAATGTGAACTTCCGATCTACTCCATCAGCCTAAGAGTTCTTTGTCAGTATGACTGTGCATGGTAGTCACATTCCATTGATGGCCTATTTGTGAGGAAAGGGAGAAAAAGACGGGCACAGGGAAGGCTCTGTACATGGAGGGATGGGAACAGGACGGGGGAATATCAGACATAAGAATCAGTAGGTAGCTGAAGACTAACCAATAGCCTAGAAAAGTAATGATCAAGAGAAGAAAGGCTGCAGCCTAATAGGAAAAGACACTGGTCGGAACAGGCTTTGGTTTTGTTAGATTATGAGCAGGAAACTCATAACCAAAAGTGGTATTGAGAGGGAAACCACACAGCATTTGTAAATGGAGATATTTATCGCAGAGGAAATGCTGGATTGCATTCATCAAGTCTTTGCCCTCTGTTGAACACCAGCAGGAGAGCAGAGATTTTTGTGTTTGAATAATAAATCCAAGGAAGTGATTTAAGAACGGTGTAAGAATCTGGCAAAGTAAATCTATCCTAAATAATCATGGGTGGCTTACAGTTTCCTTGCATAAAAAAGAGCTATTTAAGTCTGACACAGTCAGACAGAAAGAATGGGGACGATAGAGGGAGCCAAATTAATTCAAAAACTAAGGAGAAATTAGTACTGTAGCTCTTCTAACAAGAAAAAAAAAGAAAAAAGGAAAAAAGAAGGAAAAAAAGAAAAAAAGGGGGGGAAGAGGAAAAAAAAAGAAAAGAGAGAGAGAGAGATTAGGAGCCATCATTAAGATTCACAAAATTCTTAATGGGATAGAAAGTGGTGATGCTACAAAGCTATTTGACCTAGTGTCAAGAACAAGCTAAGATGCAGCGATAAGATAAGCCATGGCTGGACACTACAGGAATTCAGGGAGGAATGTCAGGACAGCACAAGATGTAAGTGCAACATAAACGCCCCTTGCATAGCAATAGGGCAAAAAGACTGCCCAGTGGAAGAATCAGGTATTTATTTAAAGGGCAAGTCATACAACAGTAACTGTCCAAGAGAAAACATTGTCTGAGGGTTTGTGACCCAAAGGTAGCTCATGCAGAGCTATTGGTACCTTATACTGATCCAAACTGTGTGTTGTTGAAGTATTACATGTTAGGCTGCAAACTCCTCTTTAGCAGTTAGCAGATCTTAGCTGGAGCTGGTTTGATCCAGCGCAGACTGATACAGTACACAGGAGATCAGATACTTCCTTGCTCAATACCAAGTCTCAGAGTCACTGTATCTTGAAACAGACTCAGCATTTCCCTATAACATATTGGTCTCATGTAAATAATAAATTGCCCAAGGCAAAAGTATTTTTAAGGTAGTTTGAAGAAAAATAGATACAAATACTCTATGCAGAAAGGTAAATTATAAACTAGCTTAACACCATATGTTTTGGGAGACTTCTTGGCAGGGAAGACCTAGGAAATCCCTGTTGTGAGAGTGGGATTTACAGCAAAGGAGAGGGAGGTCGGTGCCTGAGGAGTGCCTGACTCTGCCCCAGGTAGTGCTGATGCACGTATTGCTGCTTCCCTCATCTCCACTCCACGCTAAAGCAGCCCTTGCTTTAGCCCTTGCCCGCAAAAGAATGTGGCCATGGCGAAACCAGAGCAGAGCGGCAGTCCCGCCAGTCCCGCATGCTCACTTTGATGGTTGCCACTCTCCAATTCTTCAGAGAAAGAGGTGAAAAACCCTGTAGCGGACAATTACAGACTGACCTACCCACAAGGGAGGTTTCACCCTAATACCTCACCATCAGTTAGTGGCTGTGTTGTGTCTTGAAGCTTAATGGTTTATATCCCTTCTAAAATTTATTTATATCCTTTTAACATGAATGTTCTTAGTCTCTATATAAATGTCTTATCCTTTCCTGAATCCTGCTAATCTCTCAACCTCAACAAAACCTTATGGTAACAAATACCATGTTTAGTTAACTGTACACAGTACAGGTATTTCCTTGCACCATTTTAAACTTGCTTCCTTCCAATTTCATTAGGTATCCTTTGATCTTGCAATGTGAAAAAGGGCAATGAACTCAGAGGTTGTTTTTTCTTGCCGATAACGCAACTGCTGCCCCTTTATTTCTTCTCTAAATTAAGTGGTCCTACTCTTGAGCAAGTTTTCATGGCAAGGCTGATATGCAGTGGCCTAGGCTACAGCACAGCTCTCATGCCTTCTTATTCTTTATTACGTCTAGAAACTTCCATTTAGAGAAGAAGCAGGGAGAGGAAGCCCGAGAATTATCGAAAATAGATACTTGAGACTGCAGACTCTAAAATCACACTTCTGAAAGCCATGGGCTGATCTACTTCAGCAAGTATTAACTCAGCAGTAAACGGTGCCGCTGTCTGACGGAGGCTACCAGCCTTTCCCTCCCTCATGCCTCCAAACCAGAGACGAAGCAAGTTATTTGCAACGCGGTTTCCATTTAGGCTGATCCAGTCCATCTTCAGGTTGGAGGTTGTACTTTCCCTGCCATTCCTTCTCGGGCATTTCACTGCTGCTTTGCATCAGCCCCGGTGATTGCGTGGCCATGGGATTAATCACACTTGTTCTGCTGATTGGAGAGAAAACTAATTCTCCAGGGCAGGGATGTTGTTGGAAGGTGTAAAATTGTCACTCCTTTGGGGGCAACCTAAACTGGGGATACTGAAACTGTGCCCAGAGATTCCCCAGAGGATGGGTCAAAAGCCTGCAGCGGAGCTTGCCGGGATCCTACGGATGATGCTGAGCAACCACTGTCACGTTGCCAGCATGCACTGAGAATGCGTCTGGGGACATCAAAGGGGCAAGACTGGAAGGCGTTATCAACGCTGCATCCTCTCGGCCGGGGCTGAAGGCTGGAGTGCCTTCCCACACGGACCACGCACGTGTGAGAGCAGCAGCCTGCCAGACGGAGACCGTGCAGCAAGCGGCGAGGGGAACCACAGATGCAGAGGCGAGAGGCTGAAGACGAGAAAGTTAACTGGGTAAAGAGGAAGGGCTAAGGAAAGTAGAACTGACACAAAATGTCCCTAGTCACATCAAGGTAGAAAAGAGAGTAAGGTAAGCAGGAGAGCAAGGAAGAGAGAGGAAGGAGAAAGGAGGAGAGAGATGGAGGTAGGAAGGACAGAAGGAGTCCTAAACTGTCAATAAACATAGACTTTGCAAGGGTTTCACTAGATGTGAAATCCTAACAGCAGGGCACCTATGTAGCTGTTTTGAAGCTGAACTTCAGCGGATAAATGAGCAGTAGCAACACAAAGTTGCCACAGTGCAACACTTGGCTCCACCTCTGCGCCGCCTGAGAGCCGCCCTGCAGGCAGGGGATCCCCGCTTCTCGCTCGCTGCCTTTCTGCATTCCAGGCAGGGCAGGCCACTAGATGTGAAATCCTAACAGCAGGGCACCTATGTAGCTGTTTTGAAGCTGAACTTCAGCGGATAAATGAGCAGTAGCAACACAAAGTTGCCACAGTGCAACACTTGGCTCCACCTCTGCGCCGCCTGAGAGCCGCCCTGCAGGCAGGGGATCCCCGCTTCTCGCTCGCTGCCTTTCTGCATTCCAGGCAGGGCAGGCCAATCCCCTCCGCTTCGGGAGGGACCGGGCGAAGCGGCGGGACCGGCGCTCCGGGTGGGACATCCAAGCACCGCAGGACGGAGCGGCGGCGGCGGCCCCGCCCCCGGAGGCCCCGCCCCCGGAGGCCCCGCCCCTCCGGGCGTGTCCCGGGCGTGTCCCGGGCGGGCGCGGGGGC